>JASJET010000032.1:3637500-3762500 GCA_034092305.1 Diaprepes abbreviatus
TCGCATAAGTAGCCACAATAATCACATGGATTAAGGAATGTGAGCCTGATAACCAAAAAATTAAGGTCTTAAGACTCGTTAAAAATCAACATGGTCGGTATTGTCTACCATCACAGGTTGAGGATGAGCGAAAAGTCATTTAATACCACCAATGCAATAGCGACTGTGGGAAGCGATTTAGCAGAAGTATACCGATCCTTTGTAAAGTCTATGAAATTGTAGTCGTAAAAGCAAAGAAAAAACATAATATAATAAATAATTTCAAGAAAGAAATTAAGGTATGAAAACTTTATAAGATTTTTAGATATTTTTTATTGAATGGCAGGTTGGGATTTGGAGAAAATTTTATATATGGAAGTGAACATTAACAAATATTCCAGCTTTGAAAATAACGAGATGGAATATGAGGTTGTCGGTTCACTAAGATATGCTACCAGAGAGCTACAAATGCATGTAAATTTGTTGTTGGTAACAAAAGATTGCAATAACAAAGATGACAATGTTGAACATGAATATGACAAAAGATATTCGAAGAGTCACTATTGTTGGATAAAGGATTTGTCCCTTTTATTTTCGAGTCAAATATCAAATCGTTATCATGGTAGACTATTTGTGACGGTGGCTTAAGATATTTTTATTTATTACGTCAAAGATATGATTGTAGGCATATCTTTTCATCGACACTCTCAATACATTTAAAGATAAATAAATTTGGAAAGACTGCACCGGAAAAAATATTAAAATTTGAAAAGTTAGAAAAACAAATGCGAGTACTATTTGTTGTGTACGCCAATTTTGAGTCGATCTTAAAACCCGTTGATAAAGTCGATTTGAACTCACAAATTCTTACGCGAGAAAATGTTTACAACATGAGCCATACTCTTGTTTATCTAATACAATGCTCTTTTGTGATTCTATTTCCCACTTTGCGCTGTATCATAAAAGTGGTACAGCAAAAGTCTTTGTAGATAGGAATGAAACCGATTCAAGGTTTCTTTATAAAACCTATTTAAAAGAAATAATGAAGAAGAAGAGTTTGATAATGCAACGATTTGTGGCTTATGTTAACGAGACTTTGAACAAAACGATATTAAAGTGAAAGACCTCCAACAAAGATTTGCACCCAATTTTGATATGGGAATAATATTGATGTTACAGCTGGAAGCAAGGAAATGTATGTATCATTTACTAAGAGCATTTACATGCATGATTATGCCGAGAACAAAACCTAAAGAAAAAAAAAAGTAATGTTGAAATTTATTGAGAGTTTTAAATTTTTGTCAACGTCGTTGGAAAATTAAGGTAAAGAGTTAAACATAGATGAATTTAAGGAAACTGGTAAATATTTTTTCTACGATGCTAAATTTAATTTAATGCGGAATAGGGGTGTTTTTCCATACAACTTTACCGATTCGTTGGAAAAATGAATTATCTAAATCTTCCCACGAAAGATGAGTTTTATAACCAATTACGGGAGCAGCATACCAGTGACGAATTATATGATAGGTAAAGAAGTATGACACCTGTTTCAGTGTAATAATTTTGGAGAAGATTTGGACTAATACTTAAAATCTGATGTGTTATTATTAATTGATGTTTTCGAACAGTTTTGCGATACGTGCTTGTCGGTTTATAAATTGGATTCTCTACAATATTACACTCTACCAAGTTTATCTTTCGATTGTATGTTGCGCATGACCCAGGTAGAGTTGGAGTTTTTACGGATATCGATATGATTCACTTTCATCATGTTCACTAAATGGTTTTAAGCAAATTTGACATTTTGTTGATGTATAAAATGACTTTCTTTCAATATCGGTTAATGGTGTCATAAGAACAATATAATTATATAATGGATTTAGTTCTAGTGCCAATTGATGCAATTTTTTTCAAAACGAACTTATATAATTTTTGCTTGTATATAAATCGAATTTTGAAAGATTTTTACTAGAACTACACAATAGGTAAAACAATACTACATATGATATATTTTAGAAATTTTTTAATATTACTATTTGTGTTTGAATCTTTAAATTGTTCTAAAATACATTCCAAGTCTGCATAAATAGCAAATGGTACCTTTATTTTTGAAATGTGTAAACGTCATAAATTTTTCCTATTCTGTTGCTAAAGTTATCTTGGTTTTATCAATTTTTTTACAACTAAATATATGTTTCTTTAAAGAAACGCTTGAATAAAAATGATCACACTAAATTTTTGAGTGATTGAAATCATCACTTTATCTACATAATAAACGAGAAATACATATAGCAAAATGATAAACTACCTGAAAATTTTTAATATTTTCAGAAAAAACTGTAGGTATAAACACCATTATCGTTATTCATGTAATCTGTGGAAATCATTAATAAATTAATGATAGTAAAATATTCACACTCACTCAAACATACTGGCAGTATATCTCTCTTTTCCAAAGTAGTAACGTTAATTAAAATTTTATTTACTTTCTCAAATTTGTTAATTTTTTTTTAACGGCATAGGAAAATCAATTTCATCATAAGTTAAAATCTTACTAAAATAAGGATAAGAGGAGTTCTAATTGGAATTTGATTTATTCGACAGGGATTAATCCCTTAAGAGCAGCTACAATAGACCAGGAAAAACAATATTTATTGTTATTTTGAATATTAACAACCCCTTTTGTATTTCGAATAAATTTTGGAAGTGAAACATAAGTTGAATAATTTATATTTATAGGTATATATTTAATGAAATTAATTTTTAATTGTAAGATCCCAAAAAGGGTTAGTCCAGAATTACTTTCTTGTATTTCTTCTAATTTTGTTAAAATATTATTTTTACTATGATTGTATATGATAAACTTGCTTTAAAATCAGTATTATGATCAGATCTATGATTCTTGGTGTTGAAATGTTTTAACTCAATTTCACTTATTTGAGATTTTACAAAAATTTGACGAAAACATTTGTTCACTCAACGCATTAATTTCATCAAACCTGGACCTGGCTAGCTAAATTAAAATAAACGAATTGATAAGATGCACTCTCATTAGTCTTAGTAAAATTTTAAACTTTTAAATACATACTTTAATAAAATAGAGAGCTTTTACATTTTAAACTAAAAATACTGATAGTTATAATTAAAAAATTGTTAATCGTGTTAGAAGCACTCTAATTTTTCTCATCATGATATATCTGATTTTTCTTATTAGGAACATTTTAAAAATATTATCACAATTTTTATTTCGTTAACATTTGACTTCACCAAATTTTTATAAAGTTAGCGTCGCTTCAGTTAAAATTTTTAGAGATTTTTTTCTATATTTGTTTTAAAATTTGATTTAAATTATACCATGTTCCTCTAGAGGTACGCAGGATAATGATAAGAATGTATTACTATTTAAACGTTAAATTGTAAATGAGCTAGTATTCAAAATCAACTTCATTAAAAAAAAGTCTTTAAAATACTTCAAATTTCTTAAAAATGGCAAAAACTTCATCAACAATAATTGTACATAGTACAATAAAAAGTTGTTTTGTTGTAATAAAGCAGCTGTTCCAGTAAGTTTTTGTTTTTATTTATCATTTTTTATTTTATTTTTTTAATATGAATTCAATACCATTTCTTTACGATCTCTGTACTGGTGTCAAAAAAAATTTTAAAAAACTGAATGGTATTGATAAATTTCTTTCCCAACGTGTATACATCTGAGTCTTTTGAAGTACTGAAATAATATGGTTAAATCTCAATATAGAAGGGTAAAGAATAAAGTACTAAAAAGTGAACGGGAACTTATAGACTTTATTGTAAAAAATTGAGAATGTGAATTAGAACAACAGTATTTTAAGTTTGTTGGGATCGACTTTTGAGAAGGTGAATTTTAGTTATTTTAATAAACAATGTATGATGTCAATTAATCAAATTAGCTTATTAAATTTTAAAGTAGAAATTTGTAATAGGTGCTTTAATAGGTAAAGATTTAATTTGTGGATAACATTTGGAAGTAAGAAAATCGTTTATTTTTTACACCCATATTTTCCTATTTTTATCTAACCAACCACCTACCTACTCACCTACTCTACTGGTATAGTAGGTAGAGTAGCTAGAATAGTTAGGGTAGGTAGGGTCGGTAGGGTACGTAGAGTAGGTTGACTAGGTTGAGTAGGTAGAGTAGGTAGAGTCGGTAGGGTACGTAGAGTAGGTTGACTAGGTTGAGTAGGTAGAGTAGGTAGAGTAGGTAGAGTAGGTAGAGTAGGTAGAGTAGGTAGAGTAGGTAGAGTAGGTAGAGTAGGTAGAGTAGGTAGATTAGGTAGAGTAGGTAGAGTAGGTAGAGTAGGTAGAGTAGGTAGAGTAGGTAGAGTAGGTAGAGTAGGTAGAGTAGGTAGAGTAGGTAGAGTAGGTAGAATAGGTAGAGTAGGTAGAGTAGGTAGAGTAGGTAGAATAGGTAGGGTAGGTATATTAGGTAGAGTAGGTAGAGTAGGTATATTAGGTAGAGTAGGTAGAGTAGGTAGGGTGGGTAGAGTAGGTAGGGTAGGTAGATTAGGTAGAGTAGGTAGGGTAGGTAGAGTAGGTAGAGTAGGTAGAGTAGGTAGAGTAGGTAGAGTAGGTAGAGTAGGTAGAGTAGGTAGAGTAGGTAGAGTAGGTAGAGTAGGTAGGGTAGATAGAGTAGGTAGAGTAGGTAGAGTAGGTAGAGTAGGTAGAGTAGGTAGAGTAGGTAGAGTAGGTAGAGTAGGTAGAGTAGGTAGAGTAGGTAGAGTAGGTAGAGTAGGTAGGGTAGGTAGAGTAGGTAGAGTAGGTAGAGTAGGTGAGTAAGTAGAGTAGGTAGAGTAGGTAGAGTAGGTAGAGTAGGTAGCGTAGGTAGAGTAGGTCGAGTAGGTGGAGTAGGTAGAGTAGGTAGAGTAGGTAGAGTAGGTAGAGTAGGAAGAGTAGGTAAGGTAGGAAGAGTAGGTAGAGTAGGCAAAGTAGGTGGAGTAGGTGGAGTAGGTAGAGTAGAAAGAGTATAAAGAGTAAGTAGAGTAAGTAGAGTAAGTAGAGTAGGTAGAGTAGGTAGAGTAGGCAAAGTAGGTGGAGTAAGTGGAGTAGGTAGAGTAGAAAGAGTAGAAAGAGTAAGTAGAATAGGTAGAGTAGGTAGGGTAGGTAGGCAAGAAAAATCTTGCATTTATTAAGAGAAGGGAGTTGCATTAAGATAACAAAAATAGATGCGTCGGAAAAGCAACTTAAACGAAACCTATAGAAAAATCTAAAGTTGTGAAAAAATAATAGGTTTTTTAAAAGAAGACCAATTAGTACATGAAGATATTTTCACACCAATTACCAAACACTTAAAAAGTATTGAGGCAGCAGTCATCTTTAAAAAGTGAGATTCTTGAAATGGCAGATCAAAAAAGAGAAGGAAAAGAAGGAAAAAAAAACATTAAACGGATTTAACTGGCTACCTTGATAATATGACTGCTTCAACACCATTACCTTCTAGAAGATCTTTCCAGTTTCAATCAACACCTGTTTGATGATGACGAGCCAAGCAGTATTAAGCCGTCAATTATTCAGTAAGCAAAAAAAAGAATGTGAAGCAAATTTGAAAACTAATTTTGAACTCCAAGAAATCTAGACTTTCTAGAGGCATCTTTCCATGACGATTTACATCAATACGAACCATCACCTAGAAAATATGTTAAAGATATGATACAAGATAGAAATAATGAATTTGATCACAAATATGGAGTAGTTTTCAATGATGAAAGTACAAACAAATTTCATATTGGTGGTTCTCAATTAAAAAGAATAGATTAATACATTGTTGTGCAAAGAAAACATTACAAGGGTACATTTGATTTATATGAATCACTTTTTAAAAAACATCGTAAAAATTTTACTGAAAAAAATTACGTTGAAATTGTTTTAAAAACGAATATTCATGGACGATATTATAAATCTTCACAAGTGCAAGGTAGTATTTTACCTAAATATGAAAAAATAATTTCGCCTGCTTTAGTACATAAAACAGATAAAGGTCTAGGTAAACGCCTCGATAGCACCTTTAAAATATCAAAAAATTTTTTAATGTAATTTAATACTAAACCAATTGAGGACGTACCCTAGGACAATCCCACTGAACTTGTTGATAGATTACGTTTATTGATAGCATCTCAAAGTGCAGGAAGTACCAATTATATGAATAAAATTAATTCAATATTAGAAGAACTGCGTAAAGCTGACATTATAGAATAACAACAACCAGCAGTGACATGGGAAAGTTTTCAAGTGATGCCAAAAGCCAAGTGATTGAAGAAATACATAGACCTGCTAGAATTAACATTAAGCGACATCGTGTCTTTTGAAACTATGTCCTTATGCAAAGGAAAATAATGTTTATAAATATATTCTGGTGGTAATTAATTGTTTTTCAAAATATTTGTGGGCATAACCTCTTAAAAATAAAACTGTTAAAGAAGTAACTCAAGCTACCGAAAAAGTTTTCAGGGACTCATCTCCTAAACTCCTTCAAATTGATCAAGGTACAGAATTTCTTTCAAAGAAGTTTAAACAACTTTAAAAAAAATATAATATTAGACATTATATCTATAGTGAAAAAAAGGATCAATTGTTGAACGTGTAATAAGAACTGTTAAAGTTTAAATAATTAAATGTAAATGGTTCCTGTAAGTGGTATAATTTGTTAGCTAGTATTGTTCAAAAATAAAATAATATAAAACATAGAACCCTAAATATATAAAACATTTTCTTAATACAATTTATAACCATATGAAGTTGGCACATAAACCGAAATTTATAGTTGGCGATCACGTACGAATTTCGAAAGTGTATAACTTCTACCAACTATTTATTGCACAATGTAAACAAATTGGATATTAAAGATGGTGTCGTCGATTTATGTCGTTCTGTTTACAATTATTCAACTTTTGACTCGAATTTGTCCGCCGTTCAACGGAGTACGAGCGTCTGTCGAACGTATCGTAGTATCGAATTCCCTATCGAAAATACCGTAACGTTTTGCTACGTGACGTCTCGCTTAAACGTATTCTACCATGTCGTGGTTCCCGGTACCGTTTTCGACCGATGCCAACGCTCTGTTTCGGAAATTGCTATTTTCTTGACTCATATCTCGTTTTCTCCACTAAGCTGTAGATTAGTTTTGGTTGATTTTCGGAACATGAATATGGCTTTTATTCAATGTAGAGCTTATGCTGGCTCTTTTGATCAAGCGTAACCCCCGTAGGAATCGCGGATATCCTGCCAAAACCACTCGGGTTGGGTGAATTGACGCCTGCCTCATTTGACCGTGGAAATAAAGCGTGATGAATCTGAGATTTGGACATGATTTCGCGTGAGAATAAAATTCTATATGAATTTTGAAACAAATTTCAAGATATTCTTACTCACGGTGAGCTTTTGTTTCTTTATTTCCGATAATCCAGGAAGGTAGGTTATTTAGAGTAAAATTGGCTTTGAAAGGGTTTTATTTATAACCATGCTTAATCGGATGGGATTAAGCCTTTATTTTTGTTCAATGAATTGCTGTACGGGTTTGCTAACCTTAGAAAAATTTAGAAAAATAAGAACTTTAGAAACGATATCCTTTTATTTTCAGTAAGTACGATGCCCCGTTTCAATCTTCTTTGGTTTTCCGAATGTCACTAGACTGACCTTTATTCGTTGACTTCGAAAACATCAAGATTTCGGTATCTAAACGCACGAAAAGCTGAAAAGTCTTTCTTTGCGGCTAATTTTTGGACAACTACCCGTATTCGTACCGCGTGAACGTTAACAATATATTTTGATCCCAAAATGCTCTATCAAGATCCGAATTCTGTGATTTTTATTAAACAAAAGAATGCACAGAGGTGTGGTTCCTCCCCTGATAAAGAGTATTCGCAAAGATCAGAGTTCGCCACCAACGAATGTACCGCCTAAGAGACGAGATTGTCCGGCCTTTCTGGGCGCACTTTTCTTTAGTCTTCTTTTCTTGGTACGAAGTTTTAGTTCTTAGTAAAAAATGTTTTAAATATACTACCCCTTTATAGGATTATATTGTTTAAGTTCTGACCATTTTGCGATTTTAAATCCAACGCATTTTAATTGAATAAGTGTAACCCATGATTGAGCGGGTTAGGTTTCTTAGTTCTTTTTACTTTGTCGATTCTACCATTACTGATTAAAAACAGTTCTTATACGGTCTTAAAAATAAACGATTTTTTATAGAAAAAAGAGATAATCTTGGGAGAACCTACCGTATCTACTTTACCTACTCTACCTACTCTACCTACTCTACCTACTCTACCTACTCTACCTACTCTACCTACTCTACCTACTCTACCTACTCTACCTACTCTACCTACTCTACCTACTCTACCTACTCTACCTACTCTACCTACTCTACCTACTCTACCTACTCTACCTACTCTACCTACTCTACCTACTCTACCTACTCTACCTACTCTACCTACTCTACCTACTCTACCTACTCTACCTACTCTACCTACTCTACCTACTCTACCTACACTACCTACTCTACCTACTCTACCTACTCTACCTACTCTACCTACTCTACCTACCCTACCTACCCTACCTACCCTACCTTCTCTGCCTACTCTGCCTACTCTACCTACCCTACCTACTCTACCTACTCTACCTACTCTACCTACTCTACCTACTCTACCTACTCTACCTACTCTACCTACTCTACTTACTCTTGCTACTCTTTCTACTCTACCTACTCCACCTACTCCACCTACTTTGCCTACTCTACCTACTCTACCTACTCTACCTAATCTACTTACTCTTTCTACTCTTTCTACTCAACCTACTCCACCTACTCCACCTACTTTGCCTACTCTACCTACTCTACCTACTCTACCTACTCTACCTACTCTACCTACTCTACCTACTCTACCTACTCTACCTACTCTACCTACCTTACCTACTCTACCTACTCTACCTACTCTACCTACTCTACCTACTCCACCTACTCCACCTACTCCACCTACTCGACCTACTCTACCTACGCTACCTACTCTACCTACTCTACCTACTCTACCTACTCTACCTACTCTACCTACCCTACTTACTCACCTACTCTACCTACCCTACCTACTCTACCTACCCTACCTACTCTACCTACCCTACCTACTCTACCTACTCTACCTACTCTACCTACCCTACCTACTCTACCTACTCTACCTACTCTACCTACTCTACATACTCTACCTACTCTACCTACCCTACCTACTCTACCTACTCTACCTACCCTACCTACTCTACCTACACTACCTACTCTACCTACCCTACCTACTCCACCTACGCTACCTACTCTACCTACTCTACCTACCCTACCTACTCTAATTACTCACCTACTCTACCTACTCTACCTACCCTACCTACTCTACCTACTCTACCTACTCTACCTACTCTACTTACTCACCTACTCTACCTACTCTACCTACTCTACCTACTCTACCTACCCTACCTACTCTACCTACTTTACCTACTCTACCTACTCTACCTACTCTACCTACTCTACCTACTCTACCTACTCTACCTACTCTACCTACTCTACCTACTCTACCTACTCTACCTACTCTACCTACTCTACCTACTCTACCTACTCTACCTACTCTACCTACTCTACCTACTCTACCTACTCTACCTACTCTACCTACTCTACCTACTCTACCTACTCTACCTACTCTACCTACTCTACCTACTCTACCTACTCTACCTACTCTACCTACTCTACCTACTCTACCTACTCTACCTACCCTACCTACTCTACCTACTCTACCTACTCTACCTACCCTATCTACTCTACCTACTCTACCTACTCTACCTACTCTACCTACTCTACCTACTCTACCTACTCTACCTACTCTACCTACTCTACCTACTCTACCTACTCTACCTACTCTACCTACTCTACCTACTCTACCTACTCTACCTACTCTACCTACTCTACCTACTCTACCTACTCAACCTAGTCAACCTACTCTACGTACCCTACCGACTCTACCTACTCTACCTACTCTACCTACTCAACCTAGTCAACCTACTCTACGTACCCTACCGACTCTACCTACCCTAACTATTCTAGCTACTCTACCTACTATACCAGTAGAGTAGGTGAGTAGGTAGGTGGTTGGTTAGATAAAAATAGGAAAATATGGGTATAAAAAATAAACGATTTTCTTACTTCCAAATGTTATCCACAAATTAAATCTTTACCTATTAAAGCACCTATTACAAATTTCTACTTTAAAATTTAATAAGCTAATTTGATTAATTGACATCATACATTGTTTATTAAAATAACTAAAATTCACCTTCTCAAAAGTCGATCCCAACAAACTTAAAATACTGTTGTTCTAATTCACATTCTCAATTTTTTACAATAAAGTCTATAAGTTCCCGTTCACTTTTTAGTACTTTATTCTTTACCCTTCTATATTGAGATTTAACCATATTATTTCAGTACTTCAAAAGACTCAGATGTATACACGTTGGGAAAGAAATTTATCAATACCATTCAGTTTTTTAAAATTTTTTTTGACACCAGTACAGAGATCGTAAAGAAATGGTATTGAATTCATATTAAAAAAATAAAATAAAAAATGATAAATAAAAACAAAAACTTACTGGAACAGCTGCTTTATTACAACAAAACAACTTTTTATTGTACTATGTACAATTATTGTTGATGAAGTTTTTGCCATTTTTAAGAAATTTGAAGTATTTTAAAGACTTTTTTTTAATGAAGTTGATTTTGAATACTAGCTCATTTACAATTTAACGTTTAAATAGTAATACATTCTTATCATTATCCTGCGTACCTCTAGAGGAACATGGTATAATTTAAATCAAATTTTAAAACAAATATAGAAAAAAATCTTACCCACCATATCCTTTCTATTCACTTGAGGTCTCTAAAAATTTTAACTGAAGCGACGCTAACTTTATAAAAATTTGGTGAAGTCAAATGTTAACGAAATAAAAATTGTGATAATATTTTTAAAATGTTCCTAATAAGAAAAATCAGATATATCATGATGAGAAAAATTAGAGTGCTTCTAACACGATTAACAATTTTTTAATTATAACTATCAGTATTTTTAGTTTAAAATGTAAAAGCTCTCTATTTTATTAAAGTATGTATTTAAAAGTTTAAAATTTTACTAAGACTAATGAGAGTGCATCTTATCAATTCGTTTATTTTAATTTAGCTAGCCAGGTCCAGGTTTGATGAAATTAATGCGTTGAGTGAACAAATGTTTTCGTCAAATTTTTGTAAAATCTCAAATAAGTGAAATTGAGTTAAAACATTTCAACACCAAGAATCATAGATCTGATCATAATACTGATTTTAAAGCAATTTTATCATATACAATCATAGTAAAAATAATATTTTAACAAAATTAGAAGAAATACAAGAAAGTAATTCTGGACTAACCCTTTTTGGGATCTTACAATTAAAAATTAATTTCATTAAATATATACCTATAAATATAAATTATTCAACTTATGTTTCACTTCCAAAATTTATTCGAAATACAAAAGGGGTTGTTAATATTCAAAATAACAATAAATATTGTTTTTCCTGGTCTATTGTAGCTGCTCTTAAGGGATTAATCCCTGTCGAATAAATCAAATTCCAATTAGAACTCTTCTTATCCTTATTTTAGTTAGATTTTAACTTATGATGAAATTGATTTTCCTATGCCGTTAAAAAAAAATTAACAAATTTGAGAAAGTAAATAAAATTTTAATTAACGTTACTACTTTGGAAAAGAGAGATATACTGCCAGTATGTTTGAGTGAGTGTGAATATTTTACTATCATTAATTTATTAATGATTTCCACAGATTACATGAATAACGATAATGGTGTTTATACCTACAGTTTTTTCTGAAAATATTAAAAATTTTCAGGTAGTTTATCATTTTGCTATATGTATTTCTCGTTTATTATGTAGATAAAGTGATGATTTCAATATATATATATATATATATATATATATATATATATATATATATATATATATATATATATATATATATATATATATATATATATATATATTCGTAAAACACTTTTAAAAAAATAATAATATAACAGTAAATATAACTTTTTTTAACTGACAAAGTTTATTTTTACAATAACTTTTAAATTAATTTCTAATTGGGAGCATTAGTACCTACTTGTTTACTATTACTAGCTTAACAACTAAAAAGGGAGGCTATTTATATTTTCCCTATAGCAGCGCCAGCAAGTGTGCATGATTAAAAGTCACGTAGTCCCGTATTGCAACATTGCTGATTCTGCTTAGTTGGAAAACTGTCTGGTTATTATTGCTATATCTGACACCGCGGTAAGTGAACAAGTTATTAATTATAACATAGGCATAAAATCGTATATAACAATTCTCCCTTTTAAATAAAAGTTGGTGTCTTGCAGCAACTTTTTAATCTTCTCATTGGAGTTCCATTTCCTCTTGGTGTAGGGATTCGTCTAGGCGGATGCTGAGTCTTCTTCTTGGGAGGATACTGCAAAGGTCGGAGCCATTTTTCCGATTTGCTAATCTTGGTCTTAAAAGAGAAGCATCGTTGGAGGGGCATGAAATTATCATCGGCAGTCTTCTGCATCGACATTTGGGTAGGGCATAGGTTGTAGTTAGGAGAATGATTATGACTATTGTCAAGACTATAAACCAGGGTAGATGTTTGTTTCCGGAAGGTTAGGAAATGATTTTATCCTACTCTTCCGTATATTAGTCTAGCTTATGTCGAGCAATGTTGAGGTCATAAGTATCAATTTTTTTCAACTTCATGGGTTTTACTTCCGGTATGGATGATTTTCTTGGAAAGTGTTCGCAACACTTGTATGGAATTTCGATTGGTAGATTCCTGTAGGTGACGTTTGGTTACACATCAATCAGATGCTTTCCATTAATTCTGGTGGTTCCAATGAACGCGCTGCAGTCGGGTTGAAGACGTAGAAGGGTATTGACTTGGACGACCCTTGTTGTTAGTGGCTTTTCGTCGCATTTTCATCACACAATAGCAACACATCTGATTTTAAATACACGTCCGAATAGTCCCCCAAAGTTTTACACCCAAACAAGCGCCATACTTCTTTTGCTCTTCTATAGCTTTCATCGCTAATATGTTCTTCCCGTAAATTATCATAAAATTCATCTTTACTTGGAAGACATGTATTTTCCATTTTTTCTATAGAGTCAATAAAGCTATAGGGAAAAACACCCTTTTGACGCATCAAATTAAATTGGTTGATATTTGAAAAATGTTTCCGCGTTTCAATAAAATCGTCGTCGTTTAAACCGCTGCCTAAATTTTCCAAAGACGTTGACAGAAATTTAAAACTATCAATAAATCGCAACTTTAAATATTTCCTCTTGACTTTTCCACATTTACTATCAAAATAATCGTGCACATAAATGCTTTCGGTAAATGATATGTACTTTTCCTTACTTTGAGCCAAAACACCAATGTTATCCCCATATTTACATAACTCTTTTATAAATAAATGGCTGTCGTAGCCGCTTAAGTTATGAAATATGATAGGGATAAAAGAGGGTAATTTATAATTTAAATTAAAAACGGAATGTGCAGCACCAAATCTTTTTGCACCAGTTATGTGACAGTGATCTCGTACTTTAATCTCACCCTCTTCAAAAGGGCCTTCACATATACCACATATTTTAGCATCATTAAACTCCCTTTTTTCTTCAGGCGTTAACGGTTTCATAGGCTTAATGTCTTTTAAATATGTGTTGTATAGAGCCCTTAAATCACACTCGATACGATCCACAAAGACTTGAGCTGCATTATTCCCCCGAAATAGCTCAAATTTCGAAAGTGAGTCGTCAAAAGAGCATTTAATTAAATAAGCAAAAGAATATGGTTCATGTTTAAAACTTTTTACAGTGTAAGAATTTTGTGGGTTTGGTTGTACCGTTTCAACGGGTTTTAAAACAGATTCGAAATCTGCATAAACCACGAATGGAACGCGCATTTGCTTTTCTATACCCTCGAATTTTAAAATATTTTCCGGCACACTGTTTCCAAATTTATCGATTTTTAAATCCACTGAGGGTGTTTGCGTGAAAATGTGGTTACAATCGTAGCTTTGATGTAAAGTTAAAGCTGACGGTGTACTAAAATAAATGAGGCAACCATCACAGAAATATATTTTATGTTGTTGACAACTAATTTGACTTGAAACTAAACGTGATAAATCCCGAATCCAACAATAATGACTCTTTGAACAAGTCGTATCACAAAAATGTTCACCGCCATCTTTACTACTACAGTCTTTTGTAATTAACAATAAATTTACATGCCTATCCAACTTTTTTGACGCATACCTCAGTGGACCAATAACTTCATGTATTACTTCATTATTTTCATATTTAGATTCCAGACCGTATACGTTAATTGATATGTTGTTCATTTCCTCAAATTTTTTAATGTCACGTAATTTTACTGGAAAATCCATACCTGTTACATTTAGCACTCTAGAAAAATGGGGGTAGGATGTCTTCTGTGAAGGCTCTGCTGTTGGAGGAAACAATGCTGATGTTACAGCCCACGCAAAGCAAAATTCGTCCTGGTTAATCACATTAACGACAGCTCCTTTCTTTTCAATAGAACACGGCAACTTGATGTATGATGAGCCACCCATAGGCATATACTTGTTGATACCAACTTCCAAGTATAAAATTCGCACAAGAGCCCATCCTATAACAAGAAAATTAATATATAAAAATCAGTTTAGTATATCGGGTTTTGATTTTTCCATACCTGAATCTTTCTCCTGGAACTCTGTCGCCTGCGTTTTTATTAATTCGGTGAAAGAATGGTAAACGGCATCCAAATCACTTTCTACACTAATTATTTGATTAGCAGTGTTGAAGGATTTTTCACTGAATATTTCTTGTGATGGAAGCATGTACTCGCCAACAGCTGTCATGTTAACTTTTAAAGCATGATGCACACGTAATAAATTATTAACAAGTTCCACCACCTTGGATTTAATGTCTGCAAAGAACATTACGTAATCGGAATGCTCCATATCACTGCTAACCCGATAGGTTGCAATTCTCCTTTTGAAGGCACATTCAACGAGTTGCACACCATGACATACCGGCAAACATGAATTATTTTTATGTTGTTGTGTTCGTTAATGCGCTGACATATGAGTTATTGGAACATCTACATTACATGTAGCGCAATTAATTACCGGAATCGTCGATGTATACTCTTCAATTCGGAGCCGTTTTCCTCCAGGCACTTCATTAAATCTCGCCGCACACGATTCTCTTTGATGACGTCTCATATTATAACTATTAGTAAACTTAGAACCGCAATTTTCACAAACATATGCCATGATTTGTCAAATATTAACACATGTACTACCTATACAAGTCAGAGCCAACTGATGAATGAAACTGCCCCATACCTTATATAAAACCATTCAAGGTCACCCCAAACCACGTAACATATCTTCAAGGTCACACACCCAAGATGACCTTCAACAAAGTCAAGGTCAAGGTCACACACACAACCTTGAACACAAGGTCAAAGCCAAAGCACACGTGCACTTTCAAGGTCAATGACAAGGACATGTGGGCGGGGCCAAAGATGGATGGGGCAAGGTCAAGGTCAAGGTCAAGGTCGAGGAGTGGGGGATAGAGAGGATCGGGTTATGTTCACTACTTACGTGAATCATATGTGAAATATATTTTGTCAGGTATTAATTTGGCACCGACTTCAATTTCGTGTAAGAATTTATATTGTTATTTTTCTCTTTTTAGCGTATTTTTAGAAGTAGGTTCAATTTTTTAATAAGAATTTTTTATAATATAAAATTTTTAAATACATTATACTACATACATTTTAGGAATATTTTATTATGTTTAAGGGCCTGTTGTGTGGCTAGATACAAGTATTGCTAGGTATCAGTTAGTAGGTATAATTTCTTTTGGAGAAGGTTGCGGCTCACCTATCCCTTCAATAAATACTCGAGTAACCGAATATGTGCAATGGATAATCGAAAGAACAGGTAAGAACTATTTACAGAGGCATTAACACATTGGAGTAAAACATTAGTATCACTATATAAATCGTAATGACCGCTAATCCTGAAATATACGGAAATTCGCGGAAAGAAGACACGAGTTTCGCAAATGATTTTAAGATCTTTGGTCAGGATTTTTTTTTATAATTCGAGTAAATTAAAAATTTCATTACTTAAAAAATAGGAAATAATAAATTAATTGATTTTTTTCTCCAAGCGGTAAGCAAATGAAATTTGAAATGAAAATTTAAAGATCGCGATACCAAATATTTTCCAATATAAGATTAAACTTTCTCAAATTATCAAAAAAAAATCACAGAAACAATAAAAAAGTTTTGCACTGTAATGTAAATGGTTTTCCAGAAAATCTGAAAATAAATATCAAAGTATATTCAGTATAAAATCCACCAAATTAATGATTGGTTACCTACAATTTCTTATCAGAAGTTACATATTTCTAAGAGTATGATATTTAACTTTGTTGGTATGTACATAGTTTTAAAATATTTTTTTTGTGTGACTGTGATTAGCATTTTCTCCATGAATTTCATTGTAAAAACTTACTTATATGGAATTTAACGTAGCAAATTAATTTCTCGCACTCGGTGTTCTCTGCGCCAATAGACACTGAAAATGGTATTGAAATCTGGATACAAAGCTAATGATGGTCTAATATAAAATATTCATAATTACATAAACAATAAGACTGCTTAAAAAACGTCTAGCTTACCTAGGAAAAAGTCGAATTTAATATATCGTAAATAGACGAGGCGAGGATCTCGGAGAAATTATTCGGGTAAAATTGTTTTGCGTAATTCCCTTCCAGACCTCTTATATATAAATGAAAAGGTTGCCAAGTGGTAACTTGGTTCAAATTCGTTTCAAAAAAGTTGTTTTAAACAATTTAGTAAAAGTATTTTTTTCGGCCCAAAAAAGCCCAAAAAAATATCTATCCAGATTCTTTGGGACATTCTGCACAGAAAACATCTGCAATTTTTTCGTAGAATGCATCGTTTTCGAGTAAAAATTTATCAAAATTTTAAAAAGCGCGAAAATTGCCATTGCCAAAATCTCAAAAAGTTATTACTTTTTAGGTTAAAAGTGCCCAAATTGAAGTTTAAACATCCAGCTACAAAATTCAAACCGTAATTGGGACTTATTTTATTTTAAGTATTGTGTTTGATATATATATATATATATATATATATATATATATATATATATATATATATATATATATATATATATATATATATATATATATATATATATATATATCATGATGCAGGTGTTAACGCGCCTATAGATTTTTCATTCATTTTAATAACTAACTTTGTAATATTTTAAAATATTTATTTATTTTGTTGTGAAAAATATTAAATTTACAAAATAATGATATTTTCATTTTAGAAATTGATTTTTGGACTTATTTTAAATATTTAAGCTATCAAGGGTTATATTTCAAAGTACATAGTCAAAAACTAAAAGTATTAGCTTGTCATATTGCAGCCGAGTCATTAACATATCGTATGTCTCAAATTTTACCAGCTTTGTTCGGGTTGAGACACAACCAGTAAAATTGGCACAAAAAAAGAGGATTAGACTTATTTTACGATAAAGAAACTCAAAATGCTCGTAATGGGTTATTGTTAAACATACGTGAGATCAATGCTTTGGAAAAATCTTTATTTGAAAAATTAAAATAAAAACCACAGACAAATAATTTTCGCTCATATTTATGGAATGAATATTAATTTAGATAATATACCTTGCACATCTGATGCATGCATATATTAAGAGCTTCATCTCAAACTTATATATGGAAACAATTTTTATATTCTATGCACAAATCTTTGGAATTTAGAGCATTTGATTACACGCAGCAGACAAGAGAAATATTACCTCAATTTATTTATAGGCACTGTTAATGCCAAAAAATTGTAAAACTAAAGGGTGCAATTGCACAAAAATAGTATCAGAGTAAATAAATTCATTATATTTAACAAATCTCGGAGTCATATTTACAGATTTTTCTAAATCTATATTATTAATTCGACATTTTATATATAGTATATAAATATTTAAACATATTACAGTTAGTTATTAAAATGAAGGAAAAATCTATAGGCGCGTCAACGCATGCAGAATGGTATATATATATATATATATATATATATATATATATATATATATATATATATATATATATATATATATATAAAGTACGTTATTAACAATAATGTTTTAAAACATAACAAGCCCCAATTACTGCTCGAAATCTTGTAGCGAGATATTTCATCTTCAATTTTGGCACTTGGCAACCTAAAAAATAATAATTTTTAATACAGGTTTTGAGGCTTGAAAATGCTTATCTTCGCGTTTTTTGAAACGGGGAATTCTTTACTTGGAGATAACGCATCCTAGGAAAAAATTACTAGAGATATTTTGGGTTCCGAATAACCCAAAGAATCTGAAAATGTTACCTTTTATTTATTTGTTTAAAAAAATTGTTTAAACAAATTGGGACTAGGATACCTTTTGATTTGTATATAGGGTTTCTGAAAGGAAAGCAAAAAAATTTCATCCGAATAATTTCTGCCACGAAGCCGAGATCCTCGTCTCGTCTAAAAGATTTCCTTAATATAGGACAAAGTATTATATGCAACATATATGATAACTGCATGTTTAAATAGTTGCCCATATGTATTCTTCCCCTGTTGTGAGAGTGGATATATTCCCGTTTGGTGTTACTCCGCGTTCACAAATATGGGGTTTGACGCCCCCGGGGCTCCAATCACATTGTGTATTATATGTGATGTCTTATATGTCAACCGTTCTCGGAGGGTAGGTGGTTGTTGAGAATGTGCCCCCCTCAGGTGGCGGCTTGCCTTACCCGGCTATTTGAGTGGCAGAGGATTACGATAAAAATTGCTCCAAATTCAATCTCCAAACAATCCAAGACTGCGTGGTTTGAGGAAAGCCAAACATCTATTGTTCGAAAACTCCACAAACCGGGAGCCACTTGATTTCAGCAATGCCTTCTCACAGCATGTTGGGCACTGACGTGTTAATATTTTCGCTACTGGTGAGAACAAAATTAATTAATTTTGACCCGAACTTCAACAGCACCAAAACAGCACTCTAGATTTAAAAGACCCAGAAGCTTAATTTCCACCAGTTTACCTAATAGAGTAAATTAAAATAGATTTTTAATAATAAAAATGAAAAATGACGGCTTCTTCCAAGAAGTACCACCTTTCTTGATATATAAATCGTCACAAAGCTTTTTTGGAACTCTAAAAAAGACCTTTAAACTCAGCAGTGGTAACTTACTAATTAAAGTTAGTAATGAACACAGTCCATTAACGCTCCACACTTATGAAGTAGAAATATCCTCACATAGTGCTCTCAATATTTTAAAAGATGTCATCATCTGCCAAGATCTGACATATCGTACAGATGAGGAAATTAAGTCCAATCGCGAGGAACAGTGAGTGATTAGCGTTTTTAGAATACTCTAGGGACCCAGCTAAATCTTCATAAACATTCATTCTATCATTGAACACTCATACTCTACTTGATAAAATCAAAGCAGGATACCTATCCGTCAAAATTAGGAACCATATATCTAACCCCTTGACATCTCCCCCAAACCATCTTATCCTACACCCAAATCCTCCCCTAAAGCCCCTCGTCGTAACTCTTCTTAAAATCCTTAAGTAACTAAGCCAGCATCCATCCCAACTACACCTACCTCAAAAACACTCATTCTACCGATATTTATTCCACTATCCCAAAAACAAAAACCTACAAACAAATAAAGAAAATGGAACTGCAGGTCTTCCTCACCTAAACCCTCCACGAAATCTCTTGAAATGATGATCGCTGAAAATTTAGAACAAGAATTATGCATCAACTCTAGTAAAGCTGACAAATCAAAATCTAAATAATGTTTCACACAATCGTGCACTGAAATTGCAATGGCCTCAAGACTCATAAAGATGGCATCATGCTACTAATTAATCAATATCATCTACCGATAATTTATGTTCAAGAAATTAACCTTAAACCCTCGTACAATCCCTACCTGAGGAATTTCAACATTTCGCACAAGAATTGCCCAAATTGCGATAGAGCCTTCAGAGGCATACTAACTATCATTAATACCGTCCCACACTTGAACTGTACTGAGCTACTTTGACAAACGTAATAAATCAACTCCCCTCCCCTTTCCTAATAATCGGAGACTTTAACGCACAGAATACACTTTGGGGCTCAAATCAGACCAACAGTTGAGGCAAGACATAGAAGACATAATTGAAGAACTAAATTTCCATCTATTCAACGACAGTCATATACCTACATCTTTGCAGCATCCACAAACACATCTTGTCTGGACCTCGCTTTGAGTAGTATCTCACTAACAATCAGATATAAATGACAAACTACAAAGGACATTTATTAAAGTGATCATATCCCATTTATCTTACATACACCTATTTGGGAACGCTCCGAAACCCAAACTCTTACATATAATTTTAACAAGGCCAACTGGATAGAACACACAAATGCCTTTAACACACTTAACCTCACTAATGTTTCCAATGAAGGCGTAGTATACGCTTTTACAAAGGGTATCCACAAAGCATTCGAACTTAGCATCCTTATGTTTAAAATTCATAAAGGAAAAAATCCTGTTGCTTCGTGGACCAATGAATGTAAAAATGCTATACAAAATCGGGCTCTATATAGGTTCAAATGGCATACAAGCACTACCAATATGGTAGAGTTCAAGAAGTTGAGAGCTCTCTAGAAAAGAATTATTAATGGTGTCAAAAGAACATCTTGGAATAAGATTCTAATCTCCATTAATAAAATTACGCATAGCAGAGAAATTTGGAATAAAATAAACAACTTAAAGGGTAAACCCTCAAATAGCATATTAGGCATTATTCAAAAAGACTAATTATTTTCTCACCCTACCATCATTTTACAAGCTTTCGGTTCCCATTTCTCATGCTTATATAACGACATCACTAACCAAAATACCTCCTCGACGGCTATAACCAAACCTTCCCGTTACACTCACCGAACTCCACTCCTCCCTTAATCGCAGTAAGGACACTAGCCCTGGTCCCGATAATGTCAGATTCCCTATGATTAAACGACTTCCTCCCTTGAGTTTAAGCGCACTTCTCTACATATATATTCAAATATCTACATATTCCTCAAGAGTGAAAACACTCTATTTGTGCCCTAATTCACAAACCAGGTAAAGCTTCCTCATTTTTCGAATCCTAGAGATCTATCTTCTTAATTTTCCATTTTGGTAAGCTCCTAGAGCGTATAATAAACTTCAGACTATTGCGATATTTAAAGAAAAAATATGTGCTTATTCCAGAATAACTGACATAAGGCCAGATAGATCTGCTTTCGACCATCTTACAGGTCTCGAAACTTCTTTCGTCTTCGTAAACACCTACATCAATTTTTTTATATAGCAACAAATCCTTTGACAATCTCGACAGAAACAGCATCATCAGCTCACTCATTAAGCTCAATATAACAGGTAACATAATATCATATATTCAGAACTTCCCATACAAGAGAACTTTCGCTGCTAAAATTAAAAATTTTATATTTGTAACTCTCCCCATATTAGTGGAGCTCTCCAAGGCTCCTTCGTCAGTCCCACACTCTTCCTACTGGCCATTAATGATATTTCTAAGCATATAAATCACACAATCAAAATAAGAATTTTTGTTGATGACGTCCACCACTCATCTACAGTTCCTCCACCCTCCAATCATCCCTTAATTCCCTAGCTGCCTGGTCCTTTGATAAAAATTTCACATTCTCTCCTGGAAAATCATACGTTGTCCACTTTTGCCGTTTAAGTAACTGACCTAAAATTTCCAACTTACATCTCAATAGTAACCTCATACAACCCACAACTATTAAATCATTCCTTGGAGTATAACATTTGATCAATTACTGAACTTTAAACATCATATCGACAAACTCAAAAATAAATGCACATCCGATGTCAAAATCATTAATATTTTAGGGAGCATATCATGAGGCTCCGACGGACATTCTCTTATAAAAATATATCAAGTCTGCATACTTCCTAAACTCGGCCATTCCTCCTTTATTTACGGCTCAGCTTCACCATCTTCTGTAAAAAGTCTAAATCCTATGCACAACACAAGTGTCGGCTGACTATTGGCGCCTACCATACCAGTCCATTTATAGCATCATATGCGAAGATGATACCCTGCCCATAAACTATATCAGACACAAACAATTACTTCACTATATCCACTGCCTACTTTTTAAACTTCACATTTCCATATCAAAACTATTTCATGGAAATATTTATTCATGGATAACTCCTTCCAGCCAATAACCACCTAGTTCCAGTCAAAGATACAGCCAGCTTAAGGAAAACCTGCAAATCCCTTTGCTTCCATGCTTTAAACTACCTAATAATGGCTCCTTTCTACCATGGAATATGTCCTTTATTATACAAGATTTCACTACCACCAAATATGATAAACATAATATCCCCTTACTTAATCAGGAAAACGTTTAATCATTTGCTTCAAACCACATATAAAAATTTCAATATCATCTATACAGATAGATCCAAAATTACCACCCAGTCCAACGCAGCATATTACGCCGCTAACATAGAACAATTATTTCTTATGCGCAAAATGGCCAGTATTCTGACAGCAGAATCGTATGCTATATACAATGCTCTCAAATACATCATCATTCCCGCACAAAAAACTTATCTCTATTCAAACCATCATTTCATATAACCAAAAACACCCTCTATCCAAAAAGATTATATATCTCCATGAGGGGACATATCGACAATAAACACATAATTCTCCGATGGAATCCTAGCCATGTGGGAATACAGTGTAATGAAAAGGCTGACTTCCTTGCTAAACACTCCCTTAATCCCACCAGTGTTGACCTTATTATCTACATTAAAGACCTTTAAACTTACATAAATAACTTAATCAACAACCAGGTTCAACTTGAATGGGATCTGACTTTAGATGATAACAAATTGCATAACATCAAACATTTCTCTTCTAACAATTCTTCATATCACTCTCTAACTAGGAAAGAATTTGTTATATTTGCAACAATGCGAATTGAACATACGCTCCTCGCAAATAAATATTCAATAAAAAACCTGGACCAACCCCTATGCCCTCCTGTACCATCCCCCTAACCTTTGAACACATTCTCTTCGATTGCCGCAGTTATCAAACCCAACGCAGTACAACATATTGGGCAACCCAACGGATACGCTCTCAATATAGAACATCAGCAACGTCGTATCATTTCTAAAAATCCCACAGCTACTCAATAAAATATAAAAAAAATTATAAATCGCAAAATATAGTATAAACTTACTTTTACAATAACGTTTAAATTAATTTTTAAATGGACAGAGTAACAGCATTAGTATCTACTTGTTTACTATTAGTAACTTAACAACTAAAAAGGAAGGTATTTATATTTTCCCTATAGCAGCGTCAGCAAGTTTGCATGATTAAAAGTCACGTAGTCACGTATTATAACATTGCTAATTTTGCTTAGTTGGAAAAATGTCTGGTTGTTATTGCGAAATCCGACACCGCGGTCAATGGACAAGTTATTAATTACAACATATGCGTAGAATCACGTATAACAACTCCCCCTTTTAAATAAATGTTTGTGCTTTGCAATAACTTTTTAATCTTCTCATCGGAGTTCCATTTCCTCTTCGTGTAGGGATTCGTCTAGCCGGATTTTCCTGATTTGTGTTTTCACTTCCTCCTTATGCACCGAGTACCTATAAGGCTTGGTAAATACGGACCTGGAATTATTTGTCTCGATTTTGTGTTTAATTTCATTTGTGGAAGTTAATTTGTCATGCTCTTTGTAAAATTTGTTAGCATATTCTAGACAGAGTTGTGTAACAGTTTCTCCCTCTTCTGCATTTAGGTGCTCAATTCTCAACTGATCCCCAATTATTTTTATCCTATCTGTTGGTCTCATGTCTTTATACTCGCGGCTATTAAAGTTTATGATAGTTTCGATGTTTTCAATTGGTTCAATAGATATGTTAGAAAAATCAACCGTTTATGGTATTACGTTCGCATTAATAATAGTTGTTAGAAATTCCCCATTTTTATTTACGCGAAAAAGCGCGTGAGGAAGCCTAACTTTTTCCTTTTCTTGACCGATTAATATTGCGTCTGTATTTGATAAATCGTACTGAAGATTAAATACTTGTTCATTACGACCCTATATAAAAACTTTATTCCGGGTATTATTATTACCCTGTTTCGTTTGTCGTGTAAAATTGGAGTCCGCTTTGTGTAGTGAAATTGTTTTAAAATATGTAATGAGCGATTTGGAATTAAGGACTATTACGCATAGTGTTTCAGAAAATCTAGGCCTAATATTCCGTCAAATTCTAAGTCGAGAAAGAATATAAAAAATTTGTGGGGATCATCTGTATTGAGAGGAACCAAGGTGGATTCGGCTATAAGTAATTTTTGATCTGTTATTTCTCGGATGGCGATATTTTCTGGGGTTTTATTGTGAAAATTCTGGGCTGTACTTTTTTTAAACAGATATGTCTGCTCCGGTATCGATAAAAAGTTTAAATTTGTTAGATACGCCATGAATATACTAAAGATTTTTTTGATTATCAGCAAGGAGTGTGCTGTTTCGCGGAAATTTAAATTCGGGTCAATATCGTTCAGATTTAAATTGTTGATTTGGTCTTGAATAGTTTTTAAAGGGCTCATTATCAGAGTAGTCTCATTTGGGGGGTGATTCTGGTTCGGGAGAGAGTAAAAATTTGAGTGTTGGCATTCACCGCTCGGTGGCAAAATAATATCCACCACAATATTATTCGTTGTCATAGTCATTATTTTCGAAACCTTAATCATATTCATAGTAATCGTGCGGGTTTTCTTCGTATTGTGGGGAATACTCTTCGTGTGGCTGCACATGGTAACTCATGTGGTGGGTTATAGACTGATACTGAAAGTTTAGGTTCGTTGGACGGTTGAAAGGCGAAATTGTGACTGAGGTTGATTTTGAAGTGAAAACATAGCAGGCCTTGCTTACTTCTGTTGCGAAAACATGGGAGGTCTAGATTGGGATTGAGAGAAATTAGAATGTTGTGGCGGCCTTTGAGGGTTTTGAGTGTTCTGAAAATAATTAGGTCTTTGTGTAATTTGAGTTCGGCAATCACTTTCCGAGTGTTCGAAATATCCATAGTTATGACATTTGGGGGGTTAGTTTGAAAATTTTCTGGCTTGTATTGGGGTCTAGAAATTGCTGGCGGTTAACTGACTTTTTGATTTTCGAAATATAAAAGTTGAAGTTTTCAAGGTTTTTGGGATTTCCGGCACAAATAATTTCGCCAAGGTGTGGTTCTAAGCCAGTTAGAAGTGTGTTAAAGACGATGGTATCAATTAAGCTGGTTTGTGCTTTCTTTTCATTAGCACTTAAGCTATTAGATTTTTGGATATTTAAGTGCATCTTTGAATTAAGCACTTGTAATAGATTGAAAAAGGTCAATAGTGATTCATTTTGGAGTTGTTTCAAACGCTGAAGATCTTAAATGAAGGATGATAGATCTCTGAAATCGCCAAAATAAAGGTTAAATAGGTTTCTTTTTTATTTCTGTATATGTTTGTGGATTTCGCGAGTTTACTAATTGCGCGGCTCTTCCTCTTAATTTGTTTTTAATATGAATAACTACAATAATTTTTTGATTGTCTATCGCTATATCATTAGAGTAATCGCATACGTTTAAAAATGTATCCAACGAAATCTGATCTCTTTCAAATTCGGGGACAATAAAAAATATTTCTAAAATTTTGTAAGGTTCCAGACTTTCTTTTTCCTCGGTTTTACCACCGGTAGTTACAGTTGAACGTGTCTCTTACATTTTGTTTATTATTGTTTATAAATTTAAAGAAAAATTCGGGAAAAATGAAGTATAATATGGTCATTTCGAGAGAAACATATGAAATATTGTGATAATATCGGATAATCGACAGATAATTTCAACAAATCTCTTTGCAAAATATAATGGTAACGAGATGATTCGATTTAACTTACGTAACTACATGCTTCAGCATCGGTCGTCTTGTTCTTCACTGTTTGTAACCAGGGGCTTCACGACGTATTCCCTCTGTTGCCGTTGAGTGATGACGCTTGCTTTGGTTCTTCCTTCGTTTCAAGGGATTGGGACCCGCCGTTAGCAGTGAGACTATTTTCTTGTGCTGCCAATGTAAACGAATGTCACCGACTGCGTCAATTTTTATATTTCTCTTTTCGTAAAACACTTTTTGAAAAATATTTATTTATTTAAAATAACATTAACAATTTTAACATTAAATATAATTAAATTTTCAACTGACAAACTTTCCTTTACAACAACTTTTAATTTAATTTTTAAATGGGCAGAATAACAGCATTAGGATCTACTTGTTTACTATTACTAACTTAACAACTAACAATGGAAGGTATTTATATTTTCCCTGTAGCAACGACATCAAGTTTGCATGACCAAAAGTCACGTAATCACGTATTCCAACATTGCTGATTTTGCTTAGTTGGAAAACTGTCTGGTTGTTATTGCGAAATATGACACCGCGGTCAATGGACAAGTTATTAATTATAACATAGGTGTAGAAAGAAATATATATATATATATATATATATATATATATATATATATATATATATATATATATATATATGGCCTGCTATCATTGTTGCAGCCATACATTGACCATTTACGGTTATTATTGCGACCATCTATTTATTACGTCCGAATACCGGACGCCATAATTCGACCGATGTTTTTTCGGGTTTCCCTCGCTTTTTACAAGGTGTGTTTAATTTTTTTTTCATCGGCTGTCACATGATCTTTCTGAATATATTTTCAGTTCCTCGCCATCTATTAAGACTGGTGAAATAAAAATATATTTACAAACTTTTTCTGGACTCAACAATATTACCACTTTGAAAACAAGAGTATATCGATAGTTCAGCGATCTTCCGTGTAGAGGCGCAAAAATATACATTTGTGTATAGGTTCCCTTACGCTTTCCTTTCACTTTCTTAATATTATTGCGACCGATATTTGGCAACGTAGCATTTCTATTTATAGATTATTGGAGAGGCCTTGAAATTTATTTTAAGTAATAATTTTATATTCGCTTTATTTGGTACCTGAATGCTCGCGATTATATTGTTTTATTGCGTTCGTTGAATTATGGCGGGAAATTCGGGCGGGGCTATTAAGATGATACCCACGTGCATGTCAATCAAAATTGATAAATAACAAAACAGTTGGCAAAAGATTATCAAAAGATGTGTTTCCTCGGATGCGTGCGGACAAGATATCTTTGGAAGCGAAAAATGATGATTTAATTTGCGAATTCGGGGCTAGATATATAAATATAGTTCCCACAGAGAAGAGCATTTTATATAAGTAGCTTCCAGAAAGATGAGGGAGCTGTCCAAAATCCTCACTGAACTGAGAAAATTAGGAGCTGACTTATACTGATATGACTTCGGCATTGAAATCATGAAACTTTGAGTTATTTATTGAAGCTATTAAACGTACCGCAAAGTACGATCCTGAAAAAAATATTTGCTTATCTCCGACGTTTGCCATGAATATTCTTACATCACTAAAGCGGTGTTGTGATATAACTATCACAATTGTTTATTACTGTTTATAGCAAAAATATTCCTTATTTTTCTGTTACCTTTGCTAAAGCAGAAGCTAGCTATAAAACTTTACTTCACCTCTTTAGATCAAATTGGAGATTTGAAGTTTTATCACAGGCCGCGAATAATCTGAAACTTAATAAAATAACAAAGTAATTGTCATTTCACTAACAATTGACTTAAAGATGTTATGACACAATTTAATAAATTTTGCTGATATGTGATTTAAAAAATCGAACAGGAAATAAAGATTCCATAATAATTTGGTAGTGTCATTTAACTGCAGAGTAATATTATTAAACTAAAAACATTCCAGAGAATTGTAATAATACGAATTATTAAGAAAAGGGCACTTATGAAGAATTTAACAAGTTAAAAATTTCTATAATGAATTCTAAAAAAGTTGGTTATAAGAGGCAAGATACACGTTAATATTCTGTTTAATGTAAGAGACATATTTGTTCCAACAAAAATAGCCACTTGCTAGTAAAAGTAAATTCATTAACCAATATTGCGGGGCAGAAAATATTAAGGAAACATTCCCATTGCTGTGGAGCAAAAAATCCGTCACCAATAACGTTCACTCTCCTTGGAAAACACTTGACCACTCTTACTCATATTTTTAATCTATTCGATAATGAGATCCAACAACTGGTAACATTTATGAGACATATTCCAGCAGAACATAGAAATTTATGTTGCTATGATTTTTCTCTTTTTATATTCACCCAATATTAAATTACAACTAACTCCTAGCTTATACTTTACCTACTTATGTGCAGTTATGCAACATACTATAGTAAAAAGTCTCCAGATTGTATTTCTATAAAGAAAAAGGTAGTATTCAAGTGGTTCTCGTTACACCACTTCCCTCGTAATTTTAATCATCCTGATCAGCTTCGATATTTTCGTGATATGGCTTTCTCTTGTTCTCGGGACTTCGTTGAATTTTATAAAAAACGTCATTGATCCTCTTCAGAACAATATTCTATTCTTCCCAATCTGACTTGACTTAGGTAATTTGCCTTTCTTACTTTGTGAACTACTTTACCAAACTCTGTCACTTTGCTGAAACCATGTCGGGTTTGCTTTAATATCATTTTTGGTCTTCATTCTGTTTGTTGCCAGATCCATGCTTTCTCTAACTAGTTCTTGAACTCCTTATAGCTTCTCTTGTACAGCATCCACCAATTCATTGACCTCCAAACTTTCAAGTTGCAAGGCAATCTAAGTTGTTTTCCGAATAGTAGCTTCGTGAATTGCAGATCGGTAAACTATTAAGAAAACTGGCAAATATTTATCCCAATTTTTCTGATATCTATTCCCAACTTTTGAAAGATGCTCTTCAATGGTCTTGGTAAATCGTTCAATCATGCCATCTGATTGAAGACGTTTACCTGTTGCTCGATGCTAAGTAGTTCGCAAAAGTATTAAAAAGCTTAGATTCAAAATACGTCCTTGGTTATAATGTAGCTCCAAAGGAATTATAAATCTGATGAACACATTTTTGCCTAAGACTTCAGCTACTTTTGGGGGTTTCCTGGTTAATACATCAGACCATTTACTGAAATTATCAATAGCAGATAAGACGTATTTTTTGCCTAAATCTGTTTCTGGAAGGGATTCAGCTATATCAATAGCCATGCGTTCAAAAGATATTTCAACATTATATTTCTTTACTTTTCCCTTAGATCTTCTGCTTGTACCTTGTACCTTGGCTAACTGCACATTTAGAATAGTGTATGTACCATAATTTTACATCTTGATAATAATTAACCCAGTAAAATCTTTCTTGAAGTTTGTCTGGAGTTTTGTTAACTCCTAAATGAGCACCAGATTTTCTATTGTGAATTTCTTCCAAAACCACTGTAACTTTGTTTCTAGGTACTATCAACTGAGTTTTGATTTCCGGTACGTTTCCAAGATCTTTTTAGTAAATATTTTTCATTCAATAGTGGTCCCCCTGAACCCATTGTGCGTTAAATGTAAGTCATTTATCTATATCTTCCTAATTAGAACGCCTTTTATTAGTTCCTTTAAGTTACAGAAATGTCACCAGATCATTGTCTTCAAGTTGGTCTTTTCTCATCTAAGCTGTACTCTGAACCAACAACTAAAGTGACTCTCTGAATAGGAAACACTTCCCTTTGTATTATTTAGCTACAGTACTTGCATTCTTCATTACATGGCCTTCTTGACAGTGCATCTGATTTATTATGCAATTTTCCTGGTCTATGTTTGATTTTAAAATTGTACTGTAGTAGTTTTTCAAGCTTCTTACTATTTGTCCTTTAGATTGCTTTATAAGCTGGGTGGTCTGTCCTTATTAAAAAATTCCTGTCCACGTAAATATTTATGAAAAAGTAGGACAGCTTTGATCATTGCGATCAGTTTTTTTTTCTCGTGGCACAATAATTTAATTCCAGGTTTAAATGCACTTCGCTGAAATATTCGATAACTCGCCCTTAGCCATCCTAAATCTGAGACAATACAGTTTCTACCACTCTGTTGCTGGCATTAGTATCAAATATGAATTTTTTATGATCTTGTGGGTAACCTAAAACTGGACTGAAATATAACGCGACCTTGAGTTTTCAGAAAGCTTGATCAATATCAGAAGTTCATTAATAAAGAATTTTTTCTTTAGTAAGCTTATTTGAGGGTGAAGCACTATTGGCAACACCTTCTATGAATCTTCTATAGTATGAATATAACCGAAGAGAACTTCTCCATTTATGTTGCTCATGTGGTCAAGGCTTATCTTTTATTATTGGTTTTTTCCTTCATCGTGGAATACTACATGCCCAGGAAATTCAACTTTATGTTTAAATGGTAAGACCTTTTTGAGGATAAGTCAATGGCTGGCGTTTGGCGTTTTTAATTCTTGCAAAAACTCCCCGTAGATTCTGTAAGTGTTCATCAAATTTTTTTCCCACAACCATGACATCAACAAGGAAGACTTATTTTTCATGTAAGATCGCGCAGTTCTATTTGGCATAACATCATAGAGATCAGCGCCAATGGAAAAGCAGTATTTTCCGTATCTATATTTTGAATGCCTACTTGCCAATAATATCCACTTATTAGATCTAGAGTGGAAAATCATTGTGATTCAACCAACTCTGAGTCTTTCTTAGTTTCATCTTTAAGCGTCCTGTAGTCAAAACAAAATCAAGTTATTCCATCCTTTTTAGCTACCAATATTATAAGAGATAACCAAAGACTAGATGATTCTTCTATAGTTTCATTCAGCAATTTGTCTACAGATAACACCTGGTTTTTGGTTATGGGAAATCTTCTGGATAGCTCTCGTATTGATTGCGCACTGACAGAATTTATATCATGCTAGATGATGTTCGTCGTACATGTATTACCATTTTTTGCTTGAAAAACATCATTATGCCTCCCTATAAACAGCTTCCCTTCTTCAAGTTCTTGAGGCGATAGATGTTTCGAATTTGTCTGAAGCTCTTCTATAAGTTTATTATATGACGACTTTAATGTAGATTTGCCAAGTTGTTCACATCTCACTAAACATTTAATTGGCTAGTTTAATGCTACTTCGTCTTCTTTAATAATTTTGACATAGTTAGGAAGAATATTCATTACTCTTATTAATATGATGTCATTTGAATTGACTAATGCCTTCGCTACTAGGTATTTACAGGGCTGGTTGAGATGTTAAACTAATCCGACGTGGCTACCAGAACTCTTGTCCAGTCTTTCGTAAATGATCTTCTCTATGCTCTCCTTTATTTTGTTTTTTTTTTGCCCGGCAACGTCTCTGATTAGCTCGGTATTACGTTTCATAGCCAGAATAAATTCTTTGGTGCCAAACTTTAGGATGATAATCTGGTTGTCGAAAGAAAATTCATATTGACGAATCAGGTCTATAGCCAGAAAAAACTCTGTATATCAGCAACTAACACCAAACAGTTTAGTTTTAGCCTTCCAAGTTGAAGCTCCACAAGCTTTTCTCCAGTCACAGCATCTACTTTTACGGTTACAGCTCCTATTGTTGTTCTTCTCGACAATGGTACGATTTTAATTTTACCATAAGATTTGACTTTATCAGATATATTGCTTCACCAGTGTTAACAGTTATGATATAAGGCGTAACATTGACATCCTTCAAGTATATGATTATTGGCGGTCTTTCTTAGGTTAAGAATAAAAATGGCCCAGGGGGCATTCTTAATATTGGTCAACACCTTGGTCCCCATCTGTAGCCTTCTATCTGGTTTCTTCTATAGTGTAAAGTATCGCTTCTTTTACTTGGTTCCTTAAAGATTTCATATATCATTTTCTCCACTATCTGACTCAATAAATCCTTGATTTCTTTTCTGGAAGCCGCTCTTATTTTTGGTCTTGACAAATTGTAGGCTGCTTCTATTCCAAAGCAATGCCCAAGGCTTTACTACAATAACTAAACTTGCTTATACGCAACATACGATGTATTTGCTGAGTTGTAGGAATGGTTTGCAATAACTCCAGTGCTGGTCCACGAAGTGCAATTACTGATGAAATATCCATCTCTTCGTATTTCCAATTATTTACAGTAGCGGCATCTTCATATTGGTATTTGCACGTTATCCAAGATATTTGATTGCCGTAAATTGTGTGTTCGATGTTCTGTCCAGTAGTTAGGACAGCCCATGCTTCTTTATTTTATTGATTTCTCTATGAGGGTTCTTCATTTTAGATCCTCTCCTATCTACGATTTCTTTCACTTCTTTTCACACTTTTTCTATGTATTGTTGCACAATTGATTCAATACTACTAACTTCTTGGCGTACTTCTCAAATGTCTAGTCACATTTAACTTCTCTCTTTCTTAAACTTTTTCGTTTATCTAATTATTTTACAAAGGTCCCTTTTATCCATTAGCAAAGCTTATATTGATCTTTTTCTCCTTTTGATGACATTATTCTTCTTGTTGTTTTTTTTGGCGAAATTTTTCTTTTTCGTGGTTTTCTTTTAGACGGCGCTGTTCTTTTTGACGACGTTCTTCTTCTTAATTTTTCTCTTCACAGCGACTATATATTTCTTCCTATTTATTCCATTTCAGCTGTTTGTTATTAAGGATTTACCATAGAAACTTCTAGAATATTGTTGAAAACTCGATTCTGAACTTCTTTCTTGATATTAAATTTGATAGTGAAGTTCGTTTTCGCTATTTCTTCTAGTCTCTAAATAAAATGTTCTACAACTTTGTCGAAAATCGGTTCCAAACTTCTTTTTTGAGGATAAATTCGATGTTGCTCACTTTTTTGCCATCTCTTAGTTTCCAAGTAGAATAATTCGTTACTAAGCTGCTTTCTTTATGACAAATTCGATGGTGAAGTCAGTTTTTGAAGCCGGTTTTCACTATATCTTTTAGTGTCCAAATAGAATCTTCCAGAAATATGTCGAAAATTCGGTTCTATACTTGTTTCTTGAGGACATTTTTGATGGTGTAGACCGTTTTCGTAAATGTTCTTGATTATAAATTCTACGGTAAAGTCAGTTTTTTGCTACCTCTTTTAGTTTCCAAATGGAATATTGTAGAACTTCGTCGAAAATTCGGTTCTAGACTTTGCTCTAAATGAAAAATTTGATGGTAAAGTCAGTTTGTTGCTATCTTTTGATTCGAAATAGAATGTTCAAGAAATTTATCTAAAATTAGTTTTATCATCATACTTTTCTTGTCATGTTTTTCTTTATCTCTTTTGGTTTACATATAGAATTTTCCGGAAATCCGGTGATAATCCTTACTTCTGATACCAGTTCTTACGATTTTTTAAATGAAACTTCCTTTATAATATCATCTGATTTGAGATTTTTAAACTTTATCGAAGCTGGACATGGACTCATAAATTTAAAATCTATTGATTGTTTTTCTTTTACCTTTGTAAAAATTTCTTTAGAAATACTATGATTATATCTTCATGAAGCTTGTCAAATAAATAAGTAATCCATTATAATCAGTAAACCTGTACATTAGACACGCTTAACTAATGTTAATGAATAGCATATAATAATCCTGAGTGTTCGGTGATGAAAGCACAGTCTCAGACCTTGTATTTAAGTTGTCCGTTTTTACCTTAAATGAACTGGTATTCAAAATATTGTTGCAATTCACTATAATCCAGAACGACTTGCAAATTTTCGACTAATAAAATCCCGGATGTTTCGTTCTGACACCGGCGGTGGACTCATCAGTGGGTTTCACAAACACTCTTTGATATACTTTCTATAACGTAATTTATGATATTTGAATCTTCTTGGCGTCGGAAACTTCCGGTGAGATGTTCCTCAGGTGGCTGTTTCTACATCACTATTACAATATTATCCAAAAATATGTTATATTTATTCCTTGACTTTAATAAAAAATATAAGCTTGGCAATAGCGCCGGACGTAATAATGCACAAAAAAATGTACAATATACATACGTGTGGAGCTGATATTGTTAAGAATTTGAAAGGAGTCAACAAAATACGAAATTTAAAAAAAACGTATAAAAAAAAGACGAATTCCCTAATTTCAAGACGATTACCAGGTTGAGAATTAAATTCTCTACCAACATACACGGCTTAAATTTCCCTAACATCACTCTTTCCTATGGTTGCAATAAGATCGTTTTTTCAAAGGACGCAATAATGATAGAATGCCACATTTTTATTTTTTATTAAATTCAACGAATAAGTATAACATATTTTTGGATAATTTTGTAGTAGTGATGTAGAAACAGCCACCTGAGGAACATCTCACCGGTAGTTTAAAAACCTCAAATCAGATGATAGTATAGACGATATTCCTTTTAAAAAGTTTAAATTTTATGTCGTATATCCAAACCTGATGTTTTATTGTTTTTCTTTGAAATTTGTATAAAATTTTTTAGAAACGCTACCAAAAGAGTTAATGGGTAGTTTATTTATAACGATACACCCTCTAGATGAAGAGGAGGTCTACAAGTAAGATTACCTGTAGCCTATATTTATTTCCATATTTAAAAAAAAAGATGAACATTGAACATTTTTGTTTGTATAATAACACAACAGATCGGCGCAAAATAAATATTGACATTTTATTCAAAAATAATGAAGCATTAAGAAATAAAACATTAACAGCTGGATTCACTAACATGGTTTAAATTTAAAACCGTCCTAAGTTGACAGCAGAGGGCTTAAACTGACAAGAGCAACAATAACCAAGCAAGTTTTAAACCCTAAAAATACAAGCATAAGAAAATCATTTTGTTCTATTAGTGAACCGGCAAAAATGGAGAACTTTATTTATTTTCGGAATAGAACTATTTCTCTTCCATATTTCAAGGCTTTATTGCCAGATTCTTATCCTTAATATCCCTATAAAATCATTTATTTGTTGACATATGTAATTTAAATTATGACAAGATCGTAAGCAAAACAAAATTGGTCGACTATAATATTTAAATTTCATGGCAACTAGATCGGGTTTAAATCTTAAATCTTCTTAATGGTTCTGACTGATATACTTCTGGATTCACTAAACAGTTTTAAAATTCAGACCTGATTTAGCTGTCATGAAAGTGAGAACTGTAGTTAGCCAGTTCGCATCGTTAATATCACGAATAATACAGTTTTTCAGTTTCAATAAAAAATTAGGGGAAAAATCTTGGAACTTTTAAATAGAGAGGTGTTGAGTAAAAATTTTCATTGTTACCAATCTGTATTTCCTCATCATAAGCTCTTCTCGGAAAAATTCTATATTTCTTGTCTATGATGAACATATTCAGAGCTTGACAGGGTTAGTGTTGCATGTGTCAATTTAAAACTTTCGTTTTCAAATTAGTACGGTTCAAAATTAGATAACTTTAGTGAATTAGAATGGTAGATTTTATAGATTTTTTAAGGGTATTTTTGCTCAATATACAAGGAACGATACCTTCTTTAGAAACAACATCTACTTATAGTCATAAAATCAGCTTTGCGCTTACTATGCTAAAGTTAAATAAATATTATTCTTAATAACTAATTATCAAAAATGCTTTTAAAATAAAGAATGAGTTATATTGACGCACAAATAAGAAATATAATGTTATAAAAATATTAAAAATATGTTCTTTCCTTCTAGAAAATATAAAATAAATATTAAAACTATTTCTTTTTTTCTTGTATTATCCATAAATACTTTTATCGTGGTTGTCTTTATTTTCCATCAATTTAATATATTTTTGATTTAATTCTTCACATTCTCGCCTATCCGAAAAATCCTTTTTTCACTTTTTTTGCGCAGGTGTTCAAGGAATTGGATTATGAGGTTTTCCTTGTTTTAAATTTAGAGCAGGCGTAGCAACAACATCAGCAGATGTGGATAGAAGTGAATCATCAAGATTTGGTAATATATTTTCATCAATATCGCCTTCAGCATCACTCTCGTCGTTGTTACTATCTAACAAGTTTTCTTCCATGACGATATTAACTTCATCGAGAGTTTTACTTTTAAATTCATCAGCTACATCTTTTTCATGATGGTTTAAAGCTTGAAAACTTTGACAGCCATCATCTTGAAGTCTATATTGTAGTGAGGACTACCTGAGTACGAACCCTGTTCCTTATAGAAATACCATCTAGAAGCTTTTATTAGTCTCTGTGTAGGGAGATTCTAGACTTTTATTCTAGTATGTACTATAGGTGGAAATAAGTAGAAAGAGTATGAATTAGGAGTTAATTTAATAATGAAAGTGTAAACAGGTAGTTATTAAAGTATTGAAAGTAATTAGTGAACAGTAGTGTTATTATTCGAACAGAGTGAGTCAATATAAACAGGGTAAAATCGTAAGAAATGGTGTCAGAAATAAGGATTATTACCGGACTTTCGGAAAATTCAATTTGTAAACCAGAAAAGATAAAGAAAAACAGGTTTAACTATCGGACTTCTCATGAAGTATGATGATAAAATTAATTTTAGATGAAGTTATTGAACTTTCTATTTTCAATCAAAATATAGCGAAAAACCGACTTTACTATCGAATTTGTCATCAAGAACGAAGCCGAGAACCGAATTTTCGACGAAGTTCTATAACATTTCATTTGGAAACTAGAAGAGATAGCGAAAAACTGACTTTACTGTAGAATTTATAATCCTGAAAATTTATTTGTAAACTAGAGAATATCTCGAAAAACTGTCTACACCATCAAATATATCCTCAAAAAACAAGCATAGAACCGAATTCTCGACATATTTCTGGAACATTCTATTTGGGCAACAAAAGATATAGTGAAAAACTGAGTTCACCATCGAATTTGTCATAAAGAAAGCAGCTTAGTAGCGAATTTTCGACTAAATCTTAGATCATTCTATTTAGAAACTAGAAGATGGCGAAAAAGTGACTTCACCATCGAATTAATCATCAAAATAAATTTTGGAACCAAATTTTCGAAAAAGTTTTAGAGCATTCTCTTTGGACAATAAAAGAGATAGCGGAAAACGGATTTCATAATCGAATTTATCATTAAGAAAGAAGCTTAGAACCGAATTTTCGACATAATTCTAGAACATTTTATTTAGAAACTTGAAGACGAACTTCACTATCATTTTTAATATCAAGAAAGAAGTTTAGAACCGAGTTTTCAATAATATCCTAGAAGTTTTTATGTTAATACTTCACAACAAACAGCCGAAATGGAATGCATAGAAGAACATCGCTCTAAAGACAAAAATGAAGAAGAAGAACGTTGTCAAAAAGAACAGCGTCATCTGAAAGAAAACCACGAAGAAGGAGAATGTCGCCAAAAAAAAACAACAAGAAGAATAACGTTATCAAAAGAAGAAAGAAATTAATATAAACTTTGCTAATGGATAAAAGGGACCATTGTAAAAGAATCAGATAAACGCAAAAATTTAACAAAGAGAGAAGTTAAATGTGACAAGACATGGAAAAAGTACGCCAAGAAGTTAGTAGTATTGAATCAATTGTGGAATTAGACATAGGAAAAGTGTGACAAGAAGTGAAAGAAATCGTAGACAAGAGAGAATCTAAAATGAAAAACCTTCATACAGAAATCAAGAATATAAAGAAGCATGGGCTCTCCTAAATACTGGACAGAACATCGGACACACAATTTACGACGAATAAGAGCGGTTTCCAGAAAATAAATCAAGGTTGTATCGAGTCAAATAATGAAGAAAATGTTATATGAAATCTTTAAAAAACCAAATACAAGAAGCGATACTTTACACTATTGAAGAAACCAGATAGAATGCTACAGATGTGGACCAAGGTGTTGACCAATGTCGAGAATGTCTCCGGAGCCATTTTTACTCATAGCCTAAGAAAGACCGCCAATAGTCTTATAATTAAAGGATGTGAATGTCACGCCTTATATCATAACTGTTGACACTGTTGAAGCAATATCTCTGATAAAGTCAAACCTTGTGGTAAAATTAAAATCCTACCACTGTCCAGAAGAACAACAACGGGAACTGTAACTGTAGAAGCATATGCTGTGATTGTAGAAAAGTTTATGGAGCTTCAACTTGGAAAATTAAACTATTTGGTGTTAGTTGCTGATATAGAAGGTGAATTTTTTTCTGGCTATAGACCTGATTCGGCAATATGGATTTTCCTTCGACAACAAGCTTATCATCCTAAAGTTTGGCTCCAAAGAATTTACACGGTCTATGAAACTTAATACCGAGCTAATCAGAGACGTTGCCGAGCAAAAAAAAACAAAAAAAAAGGGGAGCACAGAAAATATCGTTTACGAAAGACTGGACAAGAGTTCTGGCAGCCACGTCGAATTAGTTCAGGTTATGAATATTCTTCCTAACTATGTCAAAATTATTAAAGAAGACGAAGTAGCATTATACGAGCCAATTAAATGTTTAGTAAAATGTGAACAACTTGGTAAATCTACTTTAAAGACAGACAAAATCGAAAAATCTTTCGCCTTAAGAACTTGAAGAAGTTAAGACGTTTATAAGGAGGCAAAATAATGCTTTTGAAGCAAAAAAGGTAATACACGTACGACAAACATCATCTAGCATGATATAAATACTGGCAGTGCAAAACCAATACGGCAGTCATCCAGAAGACTTCCCATAGCCAAACGCCAGGAAGTGGAGTTATCTGTAGACAAAATACTGAACGAGGGGACTATAGAAGAATCATCATGTCTTCAACCGATTTGTAATTATATTGGAGCTACATTTTGGCCACAGACGTAATTTGAATCTAAGCTTTTCCAAAACTTTTGCGAACTACTTGGTATCGAACAACAACTAAATGTCTTCAGTAGGATGGCATGGTTGAACGATGAGAATCAATGACGTTGTTTATTGAATCCAACGAAGTCACAAGAAGAAGTGAGAGCCATTCCACGGAAGTATCGAAGCTGACCGGGATGATTAGAAGTAGGAGGCAGGTAGTGTAACGAGAACCACCTGAATATTACCCTATTCTTTATAGAAATAGAATCTAGAAACTTTTGTTAGTAATTTTTCTAGGGATATTCTAGACTTTTTGTTCTAGTATGTTGTATAACTGTGTATAAGTAGGTAGAGTATGAGCTAGGACTTTTAATTTAATAGTGGGTGAATATAAAAAGAGTGAACTCATAACAATATATTTCTATGTCTATATACTGCTGGAGTATGACTCATAAATGTTACCACTTTTTTGGATTTCATTATTCGATAGATTAAAAAATTGAGTAAGAATGGCAAAGTGTTTTCCACGGCGAGTGAACATTATTGATGACGGATTTTTGCTCCACAGTGATGGAAATGTTTCCTTAATATTTTATGTCCCGCCATATTAGTTAATAAATTTGCTTTTGCGAGCAAGTAGCTATTTTTTTTGAAACAAAATTTTCTCTTATATTAAATAGAATACTAATGTGTGTCTGACCATCGAAACTAAATAAAACTGGTACTCCTCTCCCTCTCTTGCTTCTTATAACCACCTTTTTTAGGACTCTTTATAGAATATGTTCAGCCAAAAACAGAACTTTCTTAAATTCTTCATTTTCTTAAGAATTCGTATTATTAACATGTAAAGATATTAATTACAATTTCTTGGAACGTTATGGTTATAATAATATTATTATGCAGTAAAAAGACTCCACCAAGTTATATTATGGAATCTTTGTTTTCTCTTAGATTTTTTAAATCACATTATCAGCAAGATTTATTAAATTGTGTCATAATATCTTTAAGTCAGTAGTTAATGAAATGACAGTTATTTTATTATTTAATTAATTTTCAGATTATTCGCGGCCTATGATACAACTTCAAACATCCAATTTGATTTAAAGACATGAAGTAAAGTTTTATAGCTAGTTTCTGCTTTAGCAAAGGCGACAGAAAAATAAGGAATATTTTTCCTATAAGTTTTTGTGGTAGTTATATCACAACACTGCTTTAGTGATGTAAGAATATTCATCGCAGAAGTCGGAGATAAGTAAATATCTTTTTCAGAATCATACTTTGCGGTACGTTTCAAGTGTTAATGCTGAAGTCATATCAGTATTAGTTAGCTCAAGTTTTCTCAGGTCATTGAGGATTTTGCACAGCTCTTTCATCTTTCTGGAAGCTGCTTGTATAAAATGCTCTTCTCTGTAATTACTATATTTATATACCTTGACCACAATTCGCAAATTAAAACACCATTTTTCGCTTGTCCGCACGCATCCCAGGAAAGACATCTTCTGATAATTTTTTGTCAACTATTTTGTTAGTTACCAATTTTAATTGACATGCACATACGTATCATCTTAAAAATCCCGCCTAAATTTCCCGCTATAATTCACCGGACGCAATAAAACAATATACGCACGAGAAGTCAGATACCAAATAAAGCAAATATAAAATTATTACTTAAAATAAACTTCAAGGTCACTCCAATAATCTATAAATAGAATGCTACGTTGCCAAACATCGGTCGCAATAATATTAAGAAAGTGAAAGAACATCGTAAGGGAAGTTATACACAAATGTATGTTTTCGCGCCTCTACACGGAAGTTCGCTGAACTAACGTTATACACTTGCTTTTAAAGTGGTAATATTGTTGAGTCCAAAAAAATTTTGCAAATATATCTTTATTTCATCAGTCTTAATAGATGGCACGGAACTGAAAATATATTCAGAAAGATCATGCGATGAAAAAAATTTAAGACTTAAAAATACCGTCAGTCAAACGATCAGTCGGTAGATTTTTCATATCCTCATATATCGATATGCCGCGGAATTTATATTTTATATAACAGTTGTTTCCTGCGAATGTTGCTCTCAGTTCGTTACAGCGCCACTGATAAAGTGTTCAAAACGCGTATGAATAGAGGACCAGAGTTGTATTTGCAAGAAATAAACTCTTTCTAAATATCCATTTTTTTTCTCTGCTTGAAAGGAGAATAGATATAGACAACTATTTAAACACATCATTTTTAATTGAAATTTTGATTTTTTTAAAAACTATATATTAATTGCAAAATTCGGCTTCATTTTGTCCAACGAACGGATGTACATATTCTCATCAATGAAATATTACGCGTCAACAATACATATTATTCCACTTGAAATTATGGATATTATTATTAATTCGTCTTCGGTACATATCATAAATTTTATAATCTCGACTAATAAATATTTTAGAACATACTCTTTCTAGAAAAAACTACAGTTTCTTAAGTCAATTTTTAATGAAAAAAACATATGAATTTATTGCATCAAAGTTGTTTCTACATTCTAATATCTATATTTTTGAAAGAAAGATTATAGCTAATATAATTTGCATAAGTGAAGTTTTCTGTTTCAGATGCTGATTATTGCATTAAATAGCATGTACGTAAAGAAAAACTTAAATTGATCTGTATTAATTTACTTGTAAAAAATAAATTTTAATTTTAAAACTTGTATTATTGGTTTTTATTACAACGGCTTCAATTTTTGTTATAAAAAGAAAAACATTTATAACTTTAAAAATATTTGGATATATTCGTGAGAAAAATGTGACACAAAAAAAAATAATAAAAACTAAATTTGATTATAATTTGTACCATTTTAATTTACATAATTTAATATTATATGAGACCCATGTTTTGAAGAAAATTTCAATATTGTTTTATCTTGCAAAATACAAGACGAGCTTTTTAAAATAATTTCTTAAATTATTTTTTTAATAACGTACACACATTAAACATTAAAAAAATACTGCCCCATTTTTGTTAAAATATTATTATATCTTCGTTTCTTATTTAGTTACAAATTAGAAAAATGAGTGTGTTCAAAATTCCTAGCTCACCATTGGATATGATTTGCACGCTTTACCCCAGTAGTGACGGGTTTTGCATTAGTATAAGCTCTTGTTTTTATAAATAATATTTTTCTTCATCTGTCTTTAATAGAGAATTGTTTATATAAATTATTTTTTTAGATCTTATAATGCTTTCAAAAATTGCTGCACTTTTTGTTTTATATTTAGAGTAATATTACCGTAATTTTTTCATATGTGAAAATGACTGTTATAGAATTCTTTTCTATGGTCACTTTGCAAATTGTTTAGTGTGTATAATCATTTTTTATTGATGGTTTTTATCGCATATGTCTCGTTTGCACTTCTCTTGTATTTGATGACAATAATGTACGCATATTTCAAGTAATAATTTATTATTATACAAGGAAGTTGCTATAACCATAATTTTCATTGAAATATTGTTACAATCTCGCCAAATCAATTTGCTGCAAGCCTTTGTAACTTTAGTAAATATAAGTCTTCTGGAAAGTTGTGTATTCACGGACAAACTTAATTTTTTCCTTGCTAGACTTCATATTCTGTAATTCCATAAGTGTTGTGACACAGACAGTGATAATTGAAAAAAAAACCTGTAAAAGCTAGTATATTATATCATCTTGAATCTCTAAAATAATTGAAATGTTTTCGTTGTCATGTAATGGAACAATCCCTAGTTATTTTATGCTGATCAACGCGAATTATATTCTACTAAAATGAGTAATTAAATAATCACTTTGTTTATAATCATGAGAACGAGACAGTATACCTCTTACTTTACCATCAAAGAAAGTATAAAGAAAAAATAAATCAATTATTGTACTTAAGCCTAACTTGCTTACTTTTGAGTCATTTAAATGTTTTCTTAAAAACATATAAACTAAGACAATTTATAACGACTTGAACTAGAAAGAGCGTACCCTCCCTTAATATTTATAAATAAATCTGTCGAAGAAATCCTACTTAGGTTATGTAATTAAAACCGAAGACATAAGTGCCGAGGGAGGTCTTAACATGTGGTATATGCAAATATCTCTAAAATGTCTTAAAATATAAAATTTCCCCATTATTGGGAACCAAAAGAATAATCAAGTAAAATCACTATAATGGAATATATCTTTTGACAACTTGTACAAAGAATTTCTATAGCTACTGTTTTTCCTGAATTGCCGAAAAATTGTAGAAAGACCTAAAATATTTATATTAATCCTTTTGTACAGAAAATAAGATTAAAGTGCTTCGATCTAGATCAATTCGGGAATTAAATAACCGACATATGGAATTACTAGTGCCATTTGCAGACGAAGACTGAAACTTCCGGCAATAAAATTCACCCTTACAAGGTGTACGACTGAGGGAAACCGGAAGGTATAGAGGGTATGCAAATTTGGCCTGTTAAGAAATAATAAACTTCAGTTACGGTCTGGTATTCAATAAAGCCGGTACGGTTTTGAGAGTTTTTTTTCTTTAGAAAATTACATGTCGTGTTTAACCGCTGCTAATGAAGATTTTTTTTTTTTTATTTAATGTGCGAATTTAAGAGAATATCCTGTTTTTATTTCACTTGGTAAAAAGGCGACTTTTATACTGATTGTTTAAGCAATGTAAATAGCTGTTTTCCTCGTTTTTATTTTTATTTTTTTGATCAATGTTTTAGAAAGACATTTAAACATATTATTTTCAAAATTGGGTTTGTTACTTTTTTTTTAATAGAACGGCCAACGGGAGCAATAATTTTTGTATCTTGATATTGTTATTCATTACTAATTTTAAGTTTCTCATTGTAAATAATTTCGTTTCCTATTTATTTTTGTAAATAGACTTAAGTGTTTCGAGAAAGTTGTTTTGTTTAATTTATTAAAAACCTTCATGCGATTGAACTCGCGGACTCATTGTTGTGAGAGCTTCAGAACAAAAGATGAAATTTGACCAGCTAGATAGCAGCATTTCTAAGTTCTAAATTTCTGAGTTATGGTAGTGGTAAGCCTAAATAACTTGTAGTTATTTGGAACTAAAACTAAAAAACGAAGATGAACTACCAGATTTCCAGAGTGTCTTTGTTAGTGTATTTATAGGTGTTTAAAATAGCTAATAATATTAGAGACAACAGTCTGACTGTAGAGGGAATGGCCATATGCTACCTCAAAATATTCCGTTCGCAGGAGTCTACAATCAAATGCTGTCAGTCATGTTCTATATTGTCATTGATCTACAAGTTCCTTAGGTTTATTTCAAAAACACAGGTGAAGGAATTAAAAGAAAGTATTTCATTTTGGTAATTGTAATTTTTTCTTAATTTCTAGTTATTATTTTTTGAATTGTATCTTTATCTAGCCAGTTTTCTCTACATATAATTGGTGGACATTTTGAAAAAAAACGAATGGAAAACTTGTGAGACTTCATCAAAATCTGAAACAAGCTACGAGATTTTAAATATTTACACTTGCTTAGGTGGAAAATGCACTTCATTATAAGCGTCTTGTGATTAATTTTTTAGCGTAATATATTTATATATTAAATATATCAATGAACTACTATTTGATGTGTAAGAAGAAATTAATCACGATAATAGATTTGAAACGGATAGTGTTTCAAACAGTGTCTCACCATCTTCATCTTCTGAAGTAACAATTTGATTTTTTGGGTTATTGGTTTGTATGCATTAAAGAATATCGTAGGATCAGTTATAGGTATTTCTTTGAATTCCATTGCTGTATCATAACATGACTTGGTGAAAGTAACAGAATTTTGTTAATAATTTGACTGCTGCTACTTTTGCTTTACTGCAATTATCTCATAAAATTTTTACAAGACAAGTTTAATTTTCTTATTTCTTTCAGATTTTTCAAATTATGGTATTCTTAAAGTGTATAGTCTTGAAATCAGCTTTTGTTATTATTATATTATTGTACGCTATCAAGTTGTTTCTGAAATCTACCTTCATTTACATCACTGCCTTTTTCAACAATAACTTGTAATAACTATTTTAATATTTAGAATACATACCTTCAAAATGTGTAAATGTTAGATCTATGATGATTCTATAGCATCATGTTTATACACATAAGATCATCAAATAAAAACATGTAATTCGGTTTAACATCGAATGGTTCTTTATTACTTGTACTACTTGAAGTGTAGTAATTAAGACCTTTTATTGATGTCAATAAATAGTCATATTTTGGTGGATACAATACCTTTGAGTATATATAAATATTTTGAAATGTAATACTAAGGGATGGGTTGGTAAAGAAATTATTACAAATCCATAATTCGACGGTATATGGTAAAATCATTCCTTCGGTGGATGATGGCAACATATTGCGTAATAATTTTTGAATGTATTTTGTTAATGTCCGCTTACAATTTTTTTTACCAAGATTATCGAAGGGAAGTTTTTGCTTAAGAAGAACAATGCACATATTAATAAATTCAGTATTTTATAATGGATTTTTCACTTAACCTATTATTCAAAAGTCCCTCATCACATGACGTGGACGGTCACGTTTACTAGAGAAAACTGTAAGCGGCATTGTTTAAATTGCACATTCTTGGCAATTAGTATTGGGGTTCACGTAACAAAGTAGTAAAGCATTTATTAAGAGATGGTAAAGGAACCAATTCACTAGATGTTGCATGTAAAATCGGTTCCTTACGCTGGTAAAAAACCTGCAACTTGGTTCGTGACAAACACGATGAAAGTAAAAAATTTTAGCATAGGTGTCTAAAATATCTCTATCAAAAGTAGATGTTATTACTTTCAGTGCAGAAATATGTCAGAAGAATGCTCTAAATTATCTTTTTAGTAAAATATTAGGCGGCTGGATCGCACATAACTAATAAAAGTAGGAGCAAATAAGTTACTGAAAACGATACTACAAAGGCGTCTAAGACAGCTGTACCTACTGCCCGTAAAAGTAGCAGAAAACATAATGCTGGCACAACTAGAATTACCTCAGTGCCTACAATCAATGAACTATTACTATTCACCCTTATATGTGCTGGTCTTTTTGCCCTGGGTTCTTTAGCGGGTAAAGTTGCAGGCATTGAAAAAAAGGGCAATTATGATGTAAACGATACGGATTATATTCGAAACTATCTTAAACACGTATGAGTTTATACTTGAATAATTAAATAATTTAAAATTAAATCTCTTTGACAGAGACCAGTATCAAATAAAGATATGATAAAGTATGATTTAAAAATGAAGAAATTACACTTTATCCCCTATAAAGTGAACGATTTATTAGCTACATCCTCGATGATTTGAAATCGCAATAAATAATTTAGTATATGTGTGGCAAATCCTGATCCATTGAATTAATCAGTGAGATTTCTGTTGAAATGCTCAAGATGGTATTATGCTTATAGTTATCACTTTCAGTTGTCAGCAATCCAGAGTTTCAGCAGGGCCTTTTTGAGTTTTCACTTTAGACAAGTGCTTTTAAAGGTGAGTTTTATGGAAATAAGTCGTCTTACTGATTGTTTCACACTTTGTGATTTTTTGCTCTGGATTTGATTTTGACCCTTTTCCCTTATTTTTTGTTATTACTTCTGTAGCATGTGTCATGTGTTAAAGTAGACTATGAAGTCTCGATATCCTGAATTGCATGTGATTTGAGACTTCTGCAATGCCTAGGTTAGAGAAAAAGGTACACCTTTAGCGGTATATTGTTCACCAAGCAGGATACACATTGTAACCACAGCAGGGGCGGATCCAGCCTCTCCCTTTGAGGGGGGGGGGCGGTGATATCACAAAAGTACAGTATAGCAAGAAAAACAAGTTGTCAACGGGGGGGGGGGGGAGGTGCAAGCACATACTCATTCCTAATATAAAAGGCAGAATGGGTTCTATTTTCCTAAACTTAAAGCTTTTGGGAGGGGGGGGGGGCGATCGCAAGCATAGACTCCTATACTCTATTCAAGAACTAGAGAGAGTAATAAAACTGTTACTGAAGCCTCTAACGTACCTGCTCCAGTGCCGCAGGTAACTGAGAACTGCCGTAAATCTAATTATATTTCATTATATTTTATAAATTTACTGCAACATAGAATTTCTGTCAGGGAGCAAAGTACAACTTACAGTTTTTTCTTAGTGATTTATCTTGTTTGCGCTTGTTTTTATATATTATTTGAGATTAGTGAGGTACCCAAAAGATGTGGCTTTCACCTCTATATTTATTCCAAAATCGTTAAACCAGGGCATTTTTTCCTCAACGAAAAACTTATTACGATGAATGTTTATGATGCCTTAAGATATCAATTTCTAGATAATAATGTTAAAAGCTCTATTGAGATATGTTCCAACATGACAGGAGTTGGAAAATCTATTATGTACCGAATACTGAAGGAGAAAAAACGACTGGAATTGTTAGTATTCCCAAGCCACATTCGATCACAGGCAAACGAAAAACCTCGTTGGAAGAAGAGATGAAACCTGCAATTAAAGGGGTTGTATATACACTTTATTATGAGAAGCAGATCCCAACCATGTACAAAATTCTAACTAAAATCATTGAAGATCGCGATTTACATGAAATTAAAAGAACTGATCTCTGGAAATTGCTCAGAGAACTTAATTTTTATTGGGAAAAACCAGATAGAAAATCTGTTCTTATAAATCGTCCGGAAACTGTCCGTTGGAGACGTAAATATCTCTCTCAAGTAAAAGGTAGAGTTGCTAGAAATAACACAATTAATAAAATTAGTAATTTAATTAAACTTTTGAAAGATTTTTACTGCGGAAAATTGGGAAAAATCCATATAATAAAAGAATAAAACAAAATGTGAGAACTCGATCTCATAATCGGTGAGATAGAGGAACCAATTATAATTAATTTTAGCGAAGATAGTTTCACTGACTTTGATTAGGAATTAGATACGTAATGTTTACTAGTGTAAACACAATTTATTATTTAAATTTTTGTTTTTGTTGTATTTTATTGTTTAATGTTGTTCATGTTTTTTTAATTTTTATATATTTTTATTTTAGTGTGTCCCACTCTTTAATTTTACATATATTTAATTCTAATTAGCCATAAGTTTTTTTATTATTTTATTATTGTGTATGTGTCTTTTTCTTAAGCGTGTAGAATTAACATGTTTATCTTATTTTTTTGGGGCTATCGTATTTCCATATAATAAATTAAATTAAGATATCAGTACAATAGAAATAAAAATAAGTAGGTCTAATTTTATTTACAACATATAAAAAAGTAATTACATTTGAATCCCTTTTTAGTGTTTAATTGTAATTCTGCAGATGGTTTAAGAAATAAATAAACTGAAACGTCAAATACCCTAAAAATGTTTTTAATTAATAATAAAATGACCGATAGCCCCAAAAATATTTTATTATTATATGGACGAATTTATTTTTTTATATATGTTTAACTTTTTGTATTTTTGACAATGGATATTTTGTAAGTATTTAAATTATAACTTAGAATTTTTTGAGAGAATAATCCTACGTTTTAGTCTATTATTATAGACCGGTATTTTTGATTATAAAATTTCTAACCCATTCCTATGAAAAATATATGTGTCTAACAAATTTTGCTAAAAACACCGGACTAAAGAACACAGGTAGTTTGCGAAGAGAAAAAGGGTAAAAAAACGGTTTATTACTCTCTCTAGTTCTTGAATAAACTATAGTATAAGAGAAAAAAATCGGGTCCATTTTAAATTTCTACTAAATCGACCTAAGGTATAAGTATTTTGTTCTATAGACAAAATTTGATGACCATAATTAAAGGTGTATAGGCCTGCTTAGCTAATTTATTCATCACAGCGCTGTTAGATGTTGTAGCAGAACTATATCATCCCCACAGAGAGAGAGAGAGACTGTGGTTCAGGCGCGGATCCAAGGGGGGGGGGCGGTGGGGGCGATCGCCCCCCCCCCCCCCCCCCCCCAAGAGCTTTGAGTTTAGGAAAAAGTGTCTCTCTTATTTACTCAATTTACTGAATTATTGTTATTGTGATAACGTAACTGAATAAACCCTACTATCCAAACATGTTGGCTTAGAAAGTTTTTTGTTTAGCTTTATTTTAAATTGTTTTATAAATAAGTGTAGTATGTGGATCTAACTGCAGTTAAGTAGCACAAATTTTGTATTTTGAAATTTCGTAAGTCTTTCTTAGTCTTTTTTCACCTTTGCCAAACTGAGCGGCGTCCCTCTACAAGAGATAGTTTAGATCAATATTACTAAAATCACGACTTTCTAGCCTCTGCAACATGATAAGCGGCTGTAAGCAGTATGCTGTTTTAAGGCTAGGAGGCACCAAAGAATATTTAGTATAAGTACGATAGCCAGCAAATTTTCGGAAAGATTTGGTGTAGACATTTGTGTTTAAACTCTCTTTCCAAATTATACTAATCAATTACTTTCCGCCTATAGAAATGATAATTACACTAAAATACTACTTTTATTAAAAGCGTATAATCGAGTGACTGGGTTGTAAATGCCCTATAATTAAGATCGGTGCCAAAGAAAGTGATGCTTCTGTACCGCTACAAAAAATTCTTCTAGTTTTGGATCAGCCACCTAATGAACAAAAAAATGATAATGATATTTTAAAATATTGGCCAATCAATCAATATCGTAGCAGTAACGATTCCAATAAGTAAATAAAATGGGCTATTAAAAGTTTTAATCTTCTCAAATGTCAGAAAAAAGCCGAAATTTTCCCTGCGCTATGACAAAAAGTTTAGAAATCGTAGACCCCCTTTGTAGGCACTGTTTAATTTCAACTACTCTGTAGATTATATATCTTAAGTATACTAAGAGGTCAGGGTCAAGCCAAAAACGGGAAGATGCCCATTAGATAAACCAAAGTCATATCGCCTATCAACTTCATCTCTTTTTTTCTAAAAAATGAAAAAACTTATTGACCGATATCAGAGGAAGAATTACATGTTAATCTTGACAAAACGGCTCACATTATATTTACGAGGAGATGAAAATTAAATATGTCTATTCAATTGTCGGCAATACTGAACTTTTTCAAAAAGTTAAATATCTGGAAGTAAAAACACATCAGAAACTGACCTGGAAGAGCCACATTGAAAAGATTCTGCATAAAGCGATTGCGGCAACCTTTAAAAAAATCTGCAGATTGAGACCAAAAATAATCTTATGTTCATACAAAATAATTATCAAACCTATGGTCACATACGTCTCCTAGTATGGTAGTCAAAAAATTTGGGTTAGTCTGTCATGGGGCTATACTATTATGTCTAAGAGCGGCAATAGTGACAAATAATGTTCCAAATACAAAATCTGCAACCTGGAAACATTGTTGGTTATATGAAGGTTCTGGATACGATTTCAACAAAATTCAGATGAAGAGACATCATGTCGATAAGGTATGACTTTGACATAAACTAGGACGAAATAGCTGACTGCTATCAAGCGAACAGAGAAGGATTACCTTACCCAGAGAATAATTCAGTGGTATGGTTGGCTGATGGAACAAACTAAGATAAGATAAGGGTTAGAGTGGGAATACCCGACCATTGTTTCAAGTTTACTAAATTCCTAGGAAACACCTCTACTATACTTCAAGCAGAAATGCGAAATCTTTTTACAGGACACTGTCTTCCAAGATGTTATCTGAAAAGATTGGCATAGCTAAGAACGCGGTTGTTCGTTTCTATGACCTTACAGACGAAATAGCAAAACACCTATTAAGTGAGTGCACGGGCTGTTCTACGGGAAAATTAAATTTCCAGAATTTTTCTTATCTGGGCGTGATCCCTAATTTCTATGCCATCCACGTTATTCATTGATATAAATCTGTAAGTGATTACGATCTCCTCTCAGACTTTTAATACCACTGTTTTCTTCAATTAACTTCTCTATTTCTCTATTGTGTTTATTTTGATCTCCTTTTATTAATTATCCACTGCCATTTCTCTACATTCCTTCAATTTACTGCATCTAAAGTACTGATTTTTTATTTTATCTGATTTTTGGTTTCTAAACTTAGTTTGTCCTATTTGTGTTACGCATTTTCTTTTAGTGCCGAAGTTAGATTGTTGCACACATTATTCACTCTTGTTTCTTGTTTACTAATGTTTTCAATACTTTCATAATATACTATATATATATATATATATATATATATATATATATATATATATATATATATATATATATATTTAAAACAATACAATTTTAAAAATAAGAATTATGGAATATATCAGCGCTGTAAAGAATTTTTTTACTAATAAATAAACAATATATATATATATATATATATATATATATATATATATATATATATATATATATATATATATATATATATATATTATTTCACTTTCTTCAAAAATCACTTTTTAAAAATTTTATTTATTTACTTTACAACTTTTTCAATACTTTAAATTAAATATAAAACAAATTTTTAACTGACAAAGTAACGTGCTACAATTAATTACATTACTGGTATCTAAAACTAAATACACTTTCCTATTTATAATAGTGTATTTGCAAAATCGGTTGTCGGTCGTGTTACTTGAGGTCAACTTGGACACGTGTGGGAATGGCAATATAACAGCTCCTCTTTTTCAAGAAAAGTTGGTGCTTCGCAGGAACTTTTAATGTTCCTGGCTGAACTGAAGTTCCATTTCTTCTTCTTCGTGAAGAGCATCGCTGGTAGAATGGGTGCTGGATCTTCTCTTGGGTAATAGGTCTCGCAACCTTTGGTGGACAGGATGGAATGTATCCCTGGATTTGGGCACTGGAGGAGGTGGTGGTGGATCGGCGTCATTGGTGATTGCAAATTCTTGGGCTTCTTCTTCGTCTACATTTGCAGAAGACGTAAATGACTAGTAGGGCAGCAATCAAGGTGATGGTGAAGATTGTGAACCAATGGAGGTGTTTGGTCACAAATGGCTCATTGATAAGTTTATCCAAATCATCGGAATATTGTCCAAGTTTGTATCGGGCGATATTCAGATCTTCGACATCAATCTTACTTAGCTTCAATGGCTTGAGGTCTGGAATGTGAATTTTTTCGGGAAGATGACCACAACATTCGAAAGGTATCTCCACTGTATGACTCGTGTATGTTATGGTTTGATACTTGTCCACAGGGTACTTCGCGTGTACTCTGGTACTTCCAACGAAGGCGTTGCATTCGGGTTATAACTGAAGCAAAGAGTTGCTGTTTATTAGTCTTGTAGTGATTTCCTTGCTACCGCATTTGACTGTAACAGGCAGAGGGTCAGAGACTGTAATTAGCCAGTAGTTTTGGCTAAGTTCTTGGACATTGTATTCCTTAGCTAGCAGAAGTGCAGGTTGGCAAGTTTTCGGTAATTCTCTTAATGGCTTTAACAGTTGGACCTCGCAGATGGCATCGGTATCGATGGGGTAAGGAAGGACATCGGAGCAAATTTTCGTGTGGATTCCCAGTGGCTTGCATTTTTCCAGGTTTCGGAGTGACAAGTAGAGCAATGAATCATCATCTCGCGCGATATATTTTTGAGTTGTTGGTAGAATATGGCGAAGACCTGTTCGATTATCTAATATTGGGATAGGGTAGAGGTGGTAAAGGGTATATGTTTCAGGATCAGTTAACAGTATTTTTAAGACAAAAATTATCTTTTCGTCCGATTGATAGGCTTCTATCTCTATTATGTCTAAATATTGTGCGACATTTGTAGAGTACGTTGGTAAAGGTAGATTATTCCTTATGAGAGATCGAGAAATTTCGTGTAAGGAGGTAACCAGATCTCTTGGGGTAATAATTGAACTATGCAATATTTTTAGGCGTGCAAAAGTTATCGCGTTTAGGATGTCATTCAGAGAATCTTCAAGAAATACGTAACTTTCCATTAATGATTCACATAAATTTACCATTTTTATTCTGCCTTCGAAAAATATCATAACGTCCGAAATGTTTGATATTGCGCTTTGAGTTTCCTGTATATTATTATTAAACGTTTCCTCGTCTATTTGTAATTTTTGAATTGTGGAGTTAAAATTTTTAATTACAGATGTGGTGACAGAAATTTGGTTTTTATTAAATTTTCAATCTGGTGTTCATCGCGAGTGACCTTTTCTATGCATTCATTAAAATATTCTCCGTCTGAGGAATCTAAGTTACCCGTGATAGATTTCCAGATAGTACCTATTCCATTTACTAAACCGCGTTTTGATCGAAAGGCATATTGTTTAATATCGGCCATTATTTCTTTGTATTTTTGATTTACCGAGTCAGCGATTTGCTTTATAAGACTTATGTGTGTTTGAACTTCCGCCTTGATGGCTAACATTTTAGGTCCAGGATTCTCGAGCATGTCAACTAGACGGGATAGGATTCTATCATTGTTTGATATGGTTTCCTTAAGGGGCTGTAGTTCTTTATATACAAGGAGCGTCCATTTGTCGTTTGACACCTTGATAGTGTTTTCTTCGTGGAAGAAGATTCCTATGGTGTTATTGATCGGCGTAATGGTGAACTGTGAGTTAGTGGCTGATAGTAGCCCGAAGAATCTGAAAAGAAGGAGACTATTCGTAGTAGGGCTTTAATCTATCAAAATTAATTTTAGAAGTTTGTTTTGTTTCGGGGTTTAATACGGTTGCTGCAGTTCCAAATATTTCTTGTATTTCGAAAGGGCCATTAAATTTGTTCTTGGCTTTATCCTTAATCTGGGATTCTTTTACATACACCTTATCTCCGGGATTATATCGTGGAGTATTTTCGGAAACTGACTTATCGAATCGAATTTTTGCCTTTTCTTTTGTCTTTCGGTTTTGATGCGTGCGACTTTGTAATAGTATTCCATCCGATTGCTTAGGTCCCTAACATATTTTGATATTAATTCTTTTTGATTATAAAGGGTTTCGGGAGATCTATTCGACGTGTGACCAAAAATTAATTCGTAAGGTGTAAAACCGTGTGTTTTGTTTTTGGTGTTGTTGTAATAAATAACCGCGTATGGAAGGATATTAAAAGGGTGTTCGTCGGAGTTTTCGGCCGTATGAGCTCTTAGCATTTCCGTGAGGGTTGCGTGAAACCTTTCTAAGGAGCCGTTCGACTGTGGATGGTGGACACTGGAAAATGTCAATTTTATGTCGTACAGTTCGCAGAGGTCTTTCATTAGGACGTTATCAAATTCACGACCGTGATCACAGTGAATTCTCAGTGGCGTATCGTAGTGTTGGAAAAATACCAGTAAGGTATTAACTACTGAAGAGGCCTTTTTATTTTCTAGTGGGAAGGCTTGAGTAAATTTCGTTAATTCGTCCCGAATTGTTACTGCGTGGTTTCGTGTAGGATATTCAAATATGTCAATATTAATTCTCTCGAAAGAAGTTTTGGGTGTTTCGGTAATAACTAAAGGGGTGCTAAGATTTTTCCTACAAATTTTTACTTTTTGACAAATTTCGTAGCTTCTTACATATTTTTCTACGTCTTTAGTAAGTCCCGGCCAATTATATTTTTCTTTTATCCGTTTTATTGTTTCATTGATTCCGCGATGTAAATTGTTTTTTCCCGTATGGTATCGGTCTAGAATAATTGGGATTTGATCTTCGTCCGGAGTTTTGACGATGTTTTGACAGATTTTCAATTTTATTTCCTTATCGGCAAAAATAATGGAAAAAAATTCTAATATTGGTAGGTCTAAATTATTTTCGAAACAGTAGGTATCGGTGACGTTAAATTCATTTTGACATTTAAAAAGAATAAAAAATAGATTTGTTACCACATTTTCTGGGTCAAATCATAAAGGGATTATAAAATATTTTCGTTCTTTAACTGTTCTGTTTGACAATGTATTTATTTGGTCTTGTACGAAATTTGGAGATTCTTCAAAGATATCATCGATAATTTTAAAATGAATATCCTGCATTTTATTTTGGTGAAAAAATGTAACGATATTTTTATGATTTTTGTCTAAAAGTTGGGCATTTGAGATTTCAAATTTGGAATAGTCAATAATTGATCTAGTTTTATACAGGTGAACGAATGTATTGAAATCTGTCGTCATTTTGTCAAGAAGGTCGGTCTCGTCTTCGCTATTTCTGTCTTCGGATTCGTCATTATTCTCATCATCCTCGCTATTTGCGTGAATGGTGTATTTGTGTTGAAAATCTGCGCATTGTTGGAAATGATTTATTTTTATCCGCGATAACGCGTCGGGGTTTTTGTTTACTTTTCCCGGTTTGTACTCTATTTTATAATCGTACTCTTCCAGTTTTAACCGCCATCTTGCTAACCTACTGCCAGAGTCTTCGATAGAAAAGAGCCACGTTAATGGACGATGGTACGTAATTAGGGTGAATTTTCGGCCATAAAGATAGGGTCGAAAATGTTTCACTGCCCAAACAATGGCGAGTAATTCGCGTTCTATCGCGGAATATCTGGTTTCGGCATTACATAAGGTTCTTGACGCGTAAGCAATAGGCAAATCTTTACCTATTGGGCCTTGGGAGAGTACAGCGCCAATAGCGAATACACTGGCGTCAGTTGTTAGCACAAAACGTTCTTGAAAGTTAGGGTATATGAGAATCGGGTTAGAGACAAGAGCTTTCCTTAATTCATCAAAAGATGCCTTGCATTCGGCGTCAAAGAGGAACGGAGTATCTTTTTTTAAGAGACGAGTTAGAGGTTTTGATATTTTGGCAAAATTTGGGATAAATCGGCGGTAATAGCCAGCTAGCTCTAGGAAGGATTGAATGTCTTTAGCCTTTTTTGGCTCTGGGAAATTGGTTATGCATTCTACTTTAGATGGATTGGGCTTTACGCCATCTGAAGTGATAAGATGGCCAAGATATGCGACTTCTTTTCTTAAGAATTCACACTTATTCGGCTGGATTTTTAGATTTGCCTTTCGAAGACGTTTAAAGACTTCTGTTAGGCGTGATATGTGTTCGTGAACGGTGGGGGAATAAACTATGATGTCATCCATATAGACTAGACAACGCTCGTTTTGGATGCCAAGAAGGATGTTGTCCATGACGCGTTGGAATGTGGACGGGGCATTTTTGAGGCCAAACGGCATTCGAACGAATTCGTAATGGCCGTTTTCAACAGGGAAAGCTGTTTTTTGGATATCTTTAGGGTCGATTTCTATCTGATGAAAAATCTAAACATAAATTAGTTATAAGTTCTTTTTCTTCCTCGTTTAGATGACCGATTCGTAAAAGATTTTTTATTATAGAAACCCTATCGTAATGATTATCTCTCTGGTCCTTGCATGTTTTAAAATTATAAAAAGGTTCAGCAGTGTCGTTTATCGGTTCTAGGATTATATTTGAAAATTCGACGACTTTTGGTATCGCGTTGGCATTTATTATTGACGTAAAAAATTCGGCGCGTTCGTTGATTTTTACTAAGGCGTTAGGGAGTCTAACCTTGTCTTTTTCCTGTGCTATTAGTACGGCATCTACATTGGAAAGATCGCATTTTAATTTAAAAACCCGTTCAGTCCTAGCTTCTATAGAAATTGTGTTAAGATTTTGATTGAAATATTAGTGTTAATTTGTTCCTTTTCGTTTTCTCTTACTTTGTGTAAAGGAAGAATTTTAAAATTTGTTACTAATTGTTTATTTTTAAGATCGGTTACGCATTCATAATGTTCTAAGAAATCTAGACCTAAAATGCCATCGAACTCAATATCTAGATTGTAAATGTAGACCTTGTGTGGATCGCCCGCGGTGAAGGGAACAAGAGTTGACTTATTTATAGAAAGTTTTTGATCTGTAATGCCCTGAATTGTGACACTTTCGGGTAATCTTTGGCGGAAATTTTGAGCGGTATGTTTCTTGAAAATGGAAATTCCTGCACCGGAGTCAATAAGTAATTTAAATTTTTGCGAAGGATCCTTTATATAGTACAAGTTTTTTTGAGTTGACCGTTAAAAGAGATTTTAAAGAAATTCCTTTTCGGGAAAGTTCAGGTTGGGATTCATGTCGTCCAGGTTCATCGTCCGAATTTTTGTTTGTATGTCCTGTAGGAGTTCCGTTTCTTGATGGGACTCGTCCGGAAGGTTTGGTGGAATCGGGAGTGACAGAAAATCCTGATAATTTTCCGGATCTAGGTGTTCGACTGGGTATTCTTGCGAAGTTTGATTGTAATTGTCATCGTAGGGTTGGTAATAGGGTTGGCTTTGGGAGTTCCCGTATTCCTGATAATCGTAGTAAGAGTAATTGGCAGGGTCTTGATAACTCTCGTATCCATAGTTAGTATTTAGATGATGCGTTCTTTGTGGGTTAACTCGGAAGTTAGGATTCCGGTTCTGCATTTGAGGACGATTTTGAGGTGAATTATTATATTGTGGGGGTCTGGAATAACTTGGAGAAAATCCATTGGTAGGTTGTGAATAGTTTGTTCCACCAGAGATCTGACTCGGTGGTCTTTGGAAGCCAGAATTCAAAGGAGGGTTTAAGCGTTCTTGTTGAGAACGACACTGGCTAGAAATATGACCGTTAAGCCCACATTTGAAACATTTTAGGGGTTGAGAGGGTGGTCTCCTAACAATTGGCATTGGCTTTGGAGGGTTAGGCTTAACCATCCTTTGATTTTCAAAATACGATAGTTGTAACTCTCTTTTGATACGAGCTTGGGCTTGCAAAAGAGATGTAGGATTACCGGTCCGAATAAGTTGGCCTAATCTGGGTTCTAACCCGGTTAATAGGGTGTTTAATGTCGTGTCTATAAGGGAAGTTTGAGCTACCTTTTGGTCGGTGGTAAGGTTAGATTTTTGTATACTGGCGTGCATTTTGGCATTCAAAATTTGTAATCTGTTATAAAATGTGAGTGGTGATTCATTTGATAGTTGTTTAAGTCTTTGTAGGTCTTGTATAAGGGACGTTAGGTCTCTAGAGTCGCTAAAATGTAAATTTAGTAATTGTTTTATTTCTAAGTAGGAATTAGGATTCCTAGAACTAATAAGTTGGGCTGCTCTGCCTATAAGCTTATTTTTTATGTGAATTACTAATAGAGTTTTTTGATCCCTTGTGTATGTATTGTATGCATGTTCGCACGCGTTTAAAAATGTTCCCAAAAAGATTTGGTCACCCTCAAACTCGGGTATAATTGAAAATATTTCCGATAACTTATAGGGCTTTATCTCCCCTTCTTCAGATTTGACTTGCCCATTGTTTCCCGTTTGATTTTCTGGCAATGACATTTTGTTTTTATATTAAACAGTAACGGTAAAAATATTTTCTTAAACTATTATGCAATGGAAATGCGAAAAAAAAGGGAAAAATAATAGATAATCGAACACTTTTCTTTTGAATCAATCAAATAAAAATCAAATTAATTAAATGAGATGATTCATTAAATTACACTAGCAGGAGCATTTGAGCAGTCGTGTTCTGAACTGCAACTACCAGGGGTTTCACCAGGTGTTCCTTCCGTAGCCTCGACAAGTGGGAGCAATCTCAATGCCGCTGGTCCCTTTTCTGTTAAGGGATTCGCCGCTACCAGTTAGATTCCTCTTGTTCTAATAGCGTTTGACAGATCCTACCGACTCCGCCAATTTTATATCACTTTCTTCAAAAATCACTTTTTAAAAAGTTTATTTATTTACTTTACAACTTTTTCAATACTTTAAATTAAATATAAAACAAATTTTTAACTGACAAAGTAACGTGCTACAATTAATTACATTACTAGTATCTTAAACTAAGTACACTTTCCTATTTATAATAGTCTATTTGCAAAATCAGCATTTCCGTCCGTGAGAATATTACGAAGTGAAAATACTGATTACGTTTGCATTTCGGGAATGATGAAAATGCATTGTCGGTCGTGTTACTTGAGGTCAACTTGGACACGTGTGGGATCAGCAATATAACATATATATATATATATATATATATATATATATATATATATATATATATATATATATATATATTGCGATGATTTGTCGTTTATTCATGACTGCGCAACGAGACCGTTAAAAAATTGAACTAAATTGTTTCTTTATTAGTAAAAAAAATTATTGACAGCACCTGTATTATATGATTCTTATTTTTCACAATATATATATATATATATATATATATATATATATATATATATATATATATATATATATTGTGCAACCAAGTGCTCAAACTCAGTTTTGGTTGAGACAAAAAGAATAAATTAGACCAAAACTCAGTTTGAGCACTTATTTGCATATATATATATATATATATATATATATATATATATATATATATATATATATATATATATATATATATATATGTATATATATATATATATATATATATATTATATATATATATATATATATATATATATATATATATATATATCGGTTGAGACAAAAAGAGAAGAAATTAGACACCGAAAGTATAAAAGATGCATTTTAATGGTTAATATACCAGTAGATTTAGTTTAGAATAGAGTAAAATTAGGTTTAGATATAGCATAAGATGTATTGTTAAAAATATTATAGTAAATAAACATTTAAAGTCTTAAAAAAAGACAATGAAATCCAAAATTCTTGGATAAGAAAAAGAATTGTTATATTTAAAAAAAAAATGACATATTTTTTCTCATAAACACTAAAGTTAATAAAAAACTATATAAAAGGTATTGTTTTAGTTAGAGTAAGGTCTAGTATAAACAAATATATAGGTTAAAATGAATAAAAAAAGTGTGAATGCTTTTAAAAAAAAAGCTAATAATGAAGTGTAATACATCTTCGATTGTCCCATTAAAACAATCACTCGCAAGACACAAAAGTGAGTGAAGTGGAAAATCTAGCGCAAAATTCAGAGAAAATTACCGTGAATAGTGATAAATAAACACTAATGGATAACATATTAGAAAAATGCTTTAGTTTGAAGAGTTATTGAATAAATTATATATAAATTTAAATTATTTTGATGTAAAAGCATAGAATGTAAAATAGTTTTAATTATTTTGTAAGGTAAATTTAAGCTTAGTTTAAAAAATATTGGCACAAACATATTAAGAAAATTTTAATAAATAAAATTCTAATAACATTAAAGCAGCAAAAATGTTTTTAGAGTCTTTATGAATAGAATTTGATGAAAATTGTCATAAATTTTAAAGTACAGAGTGTTTATTTTTATCAATTTTAATATATAAATAATGTGCCAAAGTAGCTTTTATATATATATATATATATATATATATATATATATATATATATATATATAATATATATATATATATATATATATATATATATATATATCAAAATGTGGAGAAAACTCTAAAGTTTAATTATGGAATGTTTAATTAAACTCAAAAGTCAAATTTCTGTCAATATATTTAAAAAAAAAACATTAAAATTCCAGTCAAAAATTGGTAAAATAAAAAGGCCATCATAAAATCAATTTTTCGAGATATAAATATTTATCAAGTTGCCTAGTGTGAAAAAAACAGAAATTTCTTATGTTTTAGCCGACTATAAAAAGCCAAGGAGTTCAAATAATCAGTTTGCCGGAAGCACTGAGTTTTCGAGCTCCCGAAACTTGACACAACCTCAATTTTTCATTTTTGTTTAAACAAAAGTTCTTCCTACGTCACATACACACACACACACACAAATATATATATATATATATATATATATATATATATATATATATATATATATATATATATATATATATATATATATATATATATATACATATATGTTTATACGGCTTTCACGGATTCGTCCGTGTGAGATGCATTAGCAGTGATTATATCCACATCATGCTGTTGTAGTGCTGAAATCACATTCAGCAAACGTACAAGTATATGCAACTCCGTATGTAAATGAAGTAAAATGCGAAACAGTGAATGCAAACTTCGCTCCATCATATCCTTTCTGTGTTAGAGGTTGCACAGTTAGAATAAACTGTAATAAAACACAACTCATCCTATTCCCCCACCATCGAGATGGTGGCCTACCTGTACCACCATACCGAGAAGAAAGTCAAAGCTTACCCTTCCCGCCACAGTGATACGGCAGAGATACATGTTTCGTCTCTCACTAGACTCATCAGGGTACCGACATGCACCTGGCTGTGCAAAGGACAGATCGGAAGGAATCATGCAACACTGAACGCGGCTTCGCCGACCTCTCGTCGGATGGCTTATATATGTTTATACGGCTTTCACGGATTCGTCCGTGTGAGATGCATTAGCAGTGATTATATCCACATGATGCTGTTGTAGTGCTGAAATCACATTCAGCAAACATACAACTATATGCAACTCCGTATGTGAGTGAAGTAAAATGCGAAACAGTGAATGCAAACTTCGCTCCATCATATCCTTTCTGTGTTAGAGGTTGCACAGTTAGAATAAACTGTAATAAAACACAATTCATCCTATTCCCCCACCATCGAGATGGTGGCCTACCTGTACCACCATACCGAGAAGAAAGTCAAAAGCTTACCCTTCCCGCCACAGTGATACGGCAGAGATACATGTTTCGTCTCTCACTAGACTCATCAGGGTACCGACATGCACCTGGCTGTGCAAAGGACAGATCGGAAGGAAGCATGCAACACTGAACGCGGCTTCGCCGACCTCTCATCGGATGGCTTATATATGTTTATACGGCTTTCACGGATTCGTCCGTGTGAGATGCATTAGCAGTGATTATATTCACATCATGCTGTTGTAGTGCTGAAATCACATTCAGCAAACGTACAACTATATGCAACTCCGTATGTAAGTGAAGTAAAATGCGAAACAGTGAATGCAAACTTCGCTCCATCATATCCTTTCTGTGTTAGAGGTTGCACAGTTAGAATAAACTGTAATAAAACACAATTCATCCTATTCCCCCACCATCGAGATGGTGGCCTACCTGTACCACCATACCGAGAAGAAAGTCAAAGCTTACCCTTCCCGCCACAGTGATACGGCAGAGATACATGTTTCGTCTCTCACTAGACTCAGTTTCAGAAGTTTGCATTCACTGTTTCGCATTTTACTTCACTTACATACGGAGTTGCATATAGTTGTACGTTTGCTGAATGTGATTTCAGCACTACAACAGCATGATGTGGATATAATCACTGCTAATGCATCTCACACGGACGAATCCGTGAAAGCCGTATAAACATATATAAGCCATCCGACGAGAGGTCGGCGAAGCCGCGTTCAGTGTTGCATGCTTCCTTCCGATCTGTCCTTTGCACAGCCAGGTGCATGTCGGTACCCTGATGAGTCTAGTGAGAGACGAAACATGTATCTCTGCCGTATCACTGTGGCGGGAAGGGTAAGCTTTGACTTTCTTCTCGGTATGGTGGTACAGGTAGGCCACCATCTCGATGGTGGGGGAATAGGATGAATTGTGTTTTATTACAGTTTATTCTAACTGTGCAACCTCTAACACAGAAAGGATATGATGGAGCGAAGTTTGCATTCACTGTTTCGCATTTTACTTCACTTACATACGGAGTTGCATACAGTTGTACGTTTGCTGAATGTGATTTCAGCACTACAACAGCATGATGTGGATATAATCACTGCTAATGCATCTCACACGGACGAATCCGTGAAAGCCGTATAAACATATATAAGCCATCCGACGAGAGGTCGGCGAAGCCGCGTTCAGTGTTGCATGCTTCCTTCCGATCTGTCCTTTGCACAGCCAGGTGCATGTCGGTACCCTGATGAGTCTAGTGAGAGACGAAACATGTATCTCTGCCGTATCACTGTGGCGGGAAGGGTAAGCTTTGACTTTCTTCTCGGTATGGTGGTACAGGTAGGCCACCATCTCGATGGTGGGGGAATAGGATGAATTGTGTTTTATTACAGTTTATTCTAACTGTGCAACCTCTAACACAGAAAGGATATGATGGAGCGAAGTTTGCATTCACTGTTTCGCATTTTACTTCATATACATATATATATATATATATATATATATATATATATATATATATATATATATATATATAAATAAGTAAGTTTTTGTCCGTGTAATTTAAAATAAAATAGAATAAAATATTGGCGAAGCGGACGTGAAAATTTGTCAATCTACATGATTCTCGTGTTAAAAAGTGCGGAGCACTCCAAAATATGGAAAAACTTCGGGTCCGATAGATGGCGACAGCGCTGTTTCGTCCTAATATGGGACTTGTCAGGCCATCGCATTCGGTACAAACTATCATCTCGCCTTTGCATCCTATAAAGCTGAATTTAAAATCAAAAAACGGCAAACAAGACGACAAAGGTGACATCTCGATGGCCTGCTTGATAATACAATAACCGCACAGATTAATAAAGTTTGTAAAAGAACCGCCATATGGTGGTGCGACGGTGAATTAAAACAGAAATATGTACACCGCTGTCGCCATCTGTTGGACCCGGAGTTTTTCCATATTTTGGAGTGCTCCGCACTTTTTAACACGAGAATCATGTAGATTGACAAATTTTCACGTCCGCTTAGCCAATATTTTATTCTAATTTATTTTAAATTACACGGACAAAAACTTATCTACTTATTTATTTACTTGTTTGGCTTTGAAACACGCTAAGCGATGCTCTCATGGTGGGATCGTTTGGTGCGACACGTGGCTTTGGCTGCTAAAATGAGCGGTGGGTTTGCTTGCCAGTACCGAAAAAATGCGATTTTACATATTTATGTTTTAATTCACCGTCGCACCACCATATGGCGGTTCTTTTACAAACTTTGTTAATCTGTGTGGTTCTTGTATTATCAAGTGGACCATCGAGATGTCGCCTTTGTCGTCTTGTTTGCCGTTTTTTGATTTTAAATTCAGCTTTATAGGATGCAAAGGCGAGATGATGGTTTGTACCCAATGCGGTGGCCTGACGAGTCCCATATTAGGACGAAACAGCGCTGTCGCCATCTGTCGGACCCGGAGTTTTTCCATATTTTGGAGTGCTCCGCACTTTTTAACACGAGAATCATGTAGACTGACAATTTTTCATGTCCGCTTCGCCAATATTTTATTCAATTTTATTATATATATATATATATATATATATATATATATATATATATATGTATATTAATTTTCTTGATTCTTGAACCATAGATTATATCATTTTTCTTAATTTTGTCTTTTCTTGTAGAACCTAAACCCAAGAAAAGACAAAATTAAGAAAAATAAACCCACCACAGAGAAATAGAGAAATTAATTGAAGAAAACAGTAGTCGTAAAAGTCTGGGAGGAGATCGTAATCACTTACAGATTATATCAATAAATATCGTGGATTGCATAGAAATTAGGGATCGCGCCCAGATAAGAAAAATTCTAGAAATTTAATTTTCCCGCAGAATAGCCCGTGCACTCACTTAACAGGTGTTTTGCTATGTCGGCTGTAAGGTCGTAGAACGATCAACCTCGTTCTCAGCTATGCCAATCTTTTTGAGATAGCATCTCGGAAGACAGTGTCCTGTAAAAAGATATGCCTTTACTCGGATATCTATTTTGGAAGATAGAGAAGCATTTTTTTCGTTCTTTGACAATGGATTTATAAATTTCTTCGCTGATATGAAACCAGGCGAATTGTTCTAGCTTTATTTTATCTGAAGATCTACAGAAAGGCTCTGAGTCGAGAAAACTAGTTTTGTCCCTTCTCTTGCGAAACTGTCTGCCTCCTCATTTCCTTTGATTCCCTTGTACCTAGCATCCACATCAGGATTACCCTGTTAATCCTGGTTAATTGCTTTGGAGCTTGCCTGCAGTCCCAGGTCAACTTAGACTCGTAGGTATTTAACATGAAAGCTTTTACGTCTGCTTAGCCATCTGACAATATGTATATTTTGGCCACCTTAATATCTTTATTCAGTCACTCGCCGGTACAAATTTAAATTGCACGCATTTCTGCTTGGAGGATAGTAGAGGTGTTTCCTAAGGATTTAGCAAACTTGAATCAAGGGTCGGGTATTCCCACTCTAACCTTTATCTTATCTTAGTTAGATCTATCAGCAAACCATACCATTGAATTATTCTTTGCGTGAGGTAATCCTTCTCCGTTCGTTTGGTAGCAGAGCTATTTCGTCCTAGTTTATGTCAAAGTCATACCTTATCGACTTGATGTCTCTCGGTCTAGATTTTGTTGAAACCGTATCCAGAATGTTTATATAAGCCACAATGTTTACAGGTTTCAGATTTGGTATTTGGAACATCATTTGTCACTATTGTCGCTCTTAGGCATGATAGTATAGCCCCGTGACAGACTAATCCCAATTTTTTGACTACCATACTAGGAGACGTATGTGACCATAAGTTTTATAATTATTTTGTATGAAAACAAGATCATTTTCGGTCTCAATCGTCAGATTTTTCCAAAGGTTGCCGCAATCGCTTTATGCAGAATCTTTTCATCTTCCAGATCAGTTTCTGACCTGCTATTACTTCCAGAAAGTTAACTTTTTGAAAAAGTTCAGTATTGCCTACAACTGGATCGACATATTTAATTTTCATCTCCTCATAAATATAATGTGAGCCGTTTTGTCAAGATTAACATGTAATTCTTCCTCTGATATCGGTCAATAAGTTTTTTCATTGTTTTTAGAAAAAAAGAGATGAAGTTGATTAAGCGATATGACTTTGGTTTATCTAATGGGCATCTTCCCGTTTTCGGCTTGACCCTGACCTCTTAGTATACTTAAGATATATAATCTACAGAGCAGTTGAAATTAAACAGTGCCTACAAAGGGGGTCTACGATTTCTAAACTTTTTGTCATAGCGCAGGGAAAATTTCGACTTTTTTTCTGACATTTGAGAAGATTAAAACTTTTAATAGCCCATTTTATTTACTTACTGGAATCATTACTGCTACGATATTGATGATAAAACCAATACTTTAAAATATCATTATCATTTTTCAGTTTCCCATATTATATTATTCTTATTTTTCCTTTTTTTTTTTTAATTTGTTGGGCGCTAGGCACAAACAACTATATTTATTTTAATAAAAAAATTTACACAAATACACATGTGCTCTATTTCTGAATGTACCCCGTTTTTTCGTGATTGAAAGTTTAGAAACATTGCTGTCAATTTTTTCTTTCTCAGGTGACTTCAGATTAAATTATTATTATTATTACAAAACGTCAAACCAATGATTCATAAACACAAGTACAAACTTTATTAAAATAATACAATTATGTCAGTGTGTGCGGTTTTATGTTAAATTTATAAGTCACTTATTATTTAATGTGCAGTGTTTTCTTTTATTGGATTTAAAATTATCAATCTGGCAATGTTGTATAAATGTCTGAATGGTTAAAATGACTAGTGTCTTAATATATGTAATTTTATTTTAAACAATCTAAAAGTAAATTTGCGTGTGCCGTTATTATTAAAGGTGATAATGTTGCAGTTTAAATTAAACAATTTATTGTATTACTAACTATAAATATTCATAATAAGGTTAGTATATATCTATTTTATCAAACTATTTTCAGGCAAGTCTAAAATTCTATTTCTTACCCATTAAATAAATATCTTTTAATCTCCAAAGTTTTTTGTTTATATCCATGTTTTAAGTTTCTTCCTTCTTTTCAAAAATTTAAAAATTCTTTCTCCTTTGCCAAGTATTGTAACTTTTAGATATTTTTCATAGCTGCTTGCTTATTGATATTATTTATTTATAATTTACTAACCTTCTTTTTCTTCCTTTAAAATAGTCTTTCAGTCTGCAGAACATTTTTTATTCACGCAGTATGTTTCTTCCCTTTTTAGAATTTTTAATGAATGAGACCAACAATGTTAACTCTACCCTAGATTAATCTGCACTGTCTTCCTTTAACTAATTTATTTTATAAAATAACAAATACAGATTTTGAGGTTATGGTACTGTTAATGAAAAAGAATAGCGATGTTTACACTACAACCCACTAATCCTTCTTTTATTTTTTTTTAAATAACAAATGAAAATTTTGAGGTTATGTTACTTTTTACGAATAAGACCAACGATGTTTACTGTATAACTGTTGGACTTGCAATCTCTTAAAGAAAAATGAGTTTTCGCTTTTATAGTAAGTGGTGACCTAGTATAAATTTTTGTTTTCATTTTTTTTCTGATTTGAACTGGCAAATAGATGGAATTTTAAGCTTTGAAATACAAAACCAAAATAAATTCCTAATGGTCAATTTATGATAAAATTTTGATATTTTATTGATATTGTGAACTAAATATTATATTTGATGACAATAAATTATGATTTATGTAAATTTTGGACTTTGCCTGACATTTTAATATATCTTGTAACGAAGTTACTAATTTTTTGGGCATGAGTATGTTCGCCGGGATTTTATTTATTTATTTTACATCCGAAAAATCTGATTCTTGCTGGAAACGAATGCTTAAAGTTTCAAGATTATCGACATATAATTAGATTCACAGCGCTATGCCGGGAAATATCATTTTCCGAGATTTTCAGAGCATCCAACCATAGTAATCGCACGCCGCATACAGCAGTATTGTATGCGCGATCACCGCACACCGTCACACGTCAGCGTAGTGGGAGCTCGGGCCGTCTACTTAAGCCTGAGCAGACCATTATTTCGCTGAGAACTGCAGGTTCTCCCCCGGGTCAACAGTCCAAACGGACTGGACTGGGTCACCTACCGGACTGCGCCTTCCTGGTCTAACAATGTAGGTGAGGCTAGGCTTGTGTGTATACGGTGTTTTACCATACACTTCCTTCCTTACGTCCTACCCCTCTAATGGCAGCATTGCCGAGGACCCTTATAAGAAAGGGCAATGTTGTGTCATCCTACCGTCACTGCCGAGGACCCATATAAGAACGGGCAGTGTCGTTTCCTTTCCTAATTTCCTACCGCTATTGGTCGGCATTGTCGAGGACCCTTATAAGAATGGGCAATGTCGTTCCATCCTGCTGACGCTGTCCAGGACCCTTATAAGAACGGGCAGCGTCAGTTCCTTTCGTTCCTTCCTACCGTTACCGATACACACATGCACTAAATGCCGTCAATATTATCTTTGTTTCCGTATTGACCAGGAATGTGTTTTACTGCCAGGTGCCCTCCGCTGTCCGTTGACAAGGGCGCTAAACAACTGCCGCCCCGACGCTTATCGCCGCCGCCGCGTTTAGAGATCGCCGCCATGTAGAGACGCCGCCTATCGCCGATCGATGCCAGGTTATTGTTACATACCGCGTATACCGCCGTCGGTCGAATTTTAATACGAAGCACCGTAAACCGTGAACGCGGATTTTAGATACAAAACGCGATAATTTGCGTACGAGCCGTCGTGAATATCGTCGCAACCGTGTAGTACGAGGTACGTGAATAGCGTCGTGAATGATACCACAGGGTTATCGTCTTTAGCGCAACCGACCAGTATGAGCTACCGTAAACAGGTCTAAAACATGCTCTTGCCCTCCAGACCTTTTATTTGTTTATATTATTGTCCGTCTTAGATTGTAAGTTAGTTTTAGGCGATGTCTTTGTATAAATACAGGATACAGGATGTTTTGTAACCGTTTGTTTTATTACCTAGTCCCATTTTTAACATTACATATAACAATTGGCAGCCGGCAGCCAGCACTAATACGCACAATTGACCCCTGGCTGGCCGTTTCTCCACTGTAACAAGCTGCCCGGCGCATAAGTGGGCCCTCGACCACATGAATCCCGAGGGTGGCATCCGAGAACCGACCACCGAGTGGATGTTTTGACCTTCAGGCAGTCAAATCGTTGATCAGTTGAGAGAGCAGGGATATCCCGAATATAAGTAGATACCGCCGAACCGATACCCCTTCGCTGAGAATTTGACCGATGACTGTCTACACGAGAAATATCCACTGACCGATGTTCCACTGCCGTAAACGAAGAAGAGCCGAAGCTCCCCACTTATACGTAAAACGCGTCACAATCTACTCTATACTTTTGATTATTTATTAAAAAAATTTTACATTTACATTTAAATTTTCATTGTAACTTGCTGAAATTGATAATTCTTGTTATGTTACTATTATTAATTAGATACTATTTTATTCTAGTTTCTTTTTGAAATTAACTTATAATCTACATTTTCTTATACTATTCTTACATATTTACAATATTTTTACAACGATTTTATAAATATTATTGTTGGAATAAGTAAAAACTAATATATTATAAATAATTATTGATAAATAGTGTTTATATTTCACTAAATGATTATTATTTGACGTTTATTCTCACTAATATTATCTTTATCCGCACTATTTATAAAATGGGTGACTAAGATTCTCTAACTTTATGGATTTCACTATATTGTTCTAAAATTCCTTTTTTAGTCACTGTCTCTGGTCAATCACACTTCACACATTATTAAAAATATCTATTGTTTATTAGTTTATTAGATTCATGTCTTCTAGAATGAAATATGTTTATTATTCTTACTTTATATGCACTAATGTCCAACTTTTCACACTAATTTTTACACATTTCATCATGTCATAACACAATTATAGGCACTTAATGTCCTTTTAAAACATGATTCAAATACAAATTCTGACATACTATTAATTAATATCTATTCTACCATCTACACTTACCACATAAATTCATTAATTAATTATTTATGTTCCTTTTTGTTTGACAACTCTTATAACACTTGGAATAAGGTGACTACCTATAATATATATATATATATATATATATATATATATATATATATATATATATATATATATATATATATATATATATATATATATATGTATATATATATATATATTCTAATTTGGAATTGTATACTACAGCTATTTTTCAATAATATATCACTGCAGAGACACTATTAATTGAAGGACTCTGCAGATCGTTCATTAGCTTCACAGATTATAAGGTTGATATTATGAAAGTACGCATTATGTGTGTAAATTGTAATATTATTTCTGGAAATAACTTAAACTTTGTTGAATCTTATACATTATTTGAGTTTGATATCAACGTTTTGCTAGATTACAGGATAATCAAAGAAACGCAAATATGCACATAATATCTGATAAAGGTTAGTTTATTCTTAATATAACTTTACACATCTTGAGTAACGACTTGACTTATTTAGAAGAGAGATAACTCTGTCAAACTTGAATAATTATTTATTTTCGCTTTAATCGACAGTCTGCTATTTATCAACCCGCAAAGCAACAGCATATAATAGTAGTGAACAATACCAGTTTTTATCCCCACTATTGATCATGCCCTTTGGTACGTCCATGTGACCTTATTTTAACCTTGAACACGCACCCGTGCGGCGAATTTGACCTTCAGAGAGGTCATTTGTCCATTGTTGGGTGTGAGCCTGACTTTGATCAAGATCACCTTGGGCATGTGACCTTGAAGTAGTCATTTGTGCATTGTAATAATGCAGGATGATCTTGAAATGATTTTGACTTTGCAAATTTTTCTATGAAACGGCTTGAGTCTGTTTAGATTCATTCTGTGTGAAATGCCAGATAGAGAAATATTAAAAGGTAAAATTGTAGAGTAATTTGCTCACACCAAAATAGTTTAAATAGTTTAAATAGTTGATGTGATTTTGATGAAAAGGATCTAGCATTTTTCCCTCCCGAATGTTTCAGAAGTTACGTCGATTCACTCAGTTTACAAGAAATTTGGGATAAGCTGCTAGAGCGATATCGGTGTGACAAGGGACTACCGTTGAACTTACCCTGTTACATTCATTATGACCAAATATATTATCATCATATAGATGGTCCATAACCACCAATAAAAAGTGTCGTGAGTGTAAAAAATAAGTGAAAAAAAAAGAAGAGTGACTTGCAAGAGACAATTAAAAAATTTTGTGATGAGTTTAATGAAAAGACAAGTAATTATACCAGCGATGCAATGAAAAGTAGACCAGAATAGGCACTGCACTATTGTGATTTGACTTCTGAATATTAAGAGGCTGCTTATATTTGTCCTAATTATTGCAGCAAAATATTAAATTAACTAGATTTTGTTTGTGAAATAAAAAAATTTGGTATTTAGTTTGGAAAAACTGATTAGTTTCATAAAAGATTCGGTTATATTAAATGAAATTAGAGTGTAGAACTTATGTTTAATGTAGTACTTAATATGAAAAGTTTAGTTAGAAAGATGTATGAAGAATTTTTAATTTCGGCAGCCTGTTCTGAATTTTATGCATATGAAATACATGCATGATTCGGAGACTAAGAACAATATTTTACTTTATATATATATATATATATATATATATATATATATATATATATATATATATATATATTTATATATATATGGATAATGTTGAACTATATCATTAGCAAGTCTGGTTTGTAAGGAATTCCCACTATTGTTGTGTTTGAATGAGTTTGTTGTAAATGGAAATAGGGGAACAGTGGATTTTATATCGACGCAGATAGCAGTCGCAAAAACATAAATATTGTGTTCGTGTAGTGTTCTGAAAGTGCTTTTATATTCGCCATAATTCTTTTTATTTTATACCATTTTTCAAGAATGAGTATCCCAAAAAACTGAAAAGTTCAGCAACGATTTCGAGGTTTTAGAGCGAAAAAAATTTACTTAAATGATTGTGGAGAAAGTGTATAAAATTGAAAAAATGGTTCCAATTACTATACGATTTGGCAAAACTCTTTTAGTAGCTTTTCACGATGACAGTAATAATAGCACATTTGAGACTTTTTTGACAAAACGTGTAGCTGAAACACTGTCAGATAATATTGTAGATTTTATAAGTAAAACTAAAAGAAAATACAGTTTAACTTATTTGGGGCCAGGTTTGGAAACAATACTCGAACATTCTGATTTTTCGGTTAATTAGAATAATAAATTTTAAAATTTGTTACACATAACAGAATATATACACGTTTTAATTTTTTCCGTTAAAGATGTCTGCAGGTGCAATTATCAATAAATGTGTAGATAGATACATGTTTGGGTTGGGAGTTAAAAATGGCTCACGATATTTTAAATGGCGCAAATGGTAAGTCGAAAATTGAGGGAACCGTGGATCAATATAAGGCTGAGATCAAAGATGCAATCCATTTTATGGCTGAGGCACACTTGTGTAACAAGTAGTTATATAGTTCCATAAATCTGGATACATTTTGTGCTGAAATGGTCAATGAAGAATTGAAAGAATACCTCGTTAATACTCTACATTTACCGGCAAACTAGCTACAAAACATAAATTTGTTCCTGCATATCATTTTGATCAACGAACATGAAGACATTTCTTGTGTTGAAAATTAGTTTTCATAATTTTGTGTTTGTACAATTAAATAACCGTAATTAAATGTTTCTAAAACATCATAGTTCTATTTATTTAGTTTACAAATAAACCAAACCAGTAGATGATAAACGAGTTTAATTTAAAAAAAGATGGTTAAAATGGATTTAAAATAAAATACAATACAATATGTTATGTAAGTAAATAGCATCAATAAATTATGTTAGTTTTATCTATTTAATAAATGTTCAGATCATTAGTCTGTGTTTCTTTTTCTAAGTTTAAATATCTAGTATAAATAGAGCAAATAAAAAGAAAACAGTTTAGTTAAGATTTAAAATGAGTCGTGTGAACAACACAAGTGATAAATTTGTTCGTGAGAAAGCTTATGAAAAGAGTTACATATTGAATGGTTCACCAGGGATGATAACCATCGTTTTCGTCAGCATATTGTTGCATTTCAGCCAGATCAATTGTCCATAAATCCCTGTATCATTTAATTATCGTACTCCTTCTTAAAAAAAATTTTCAAGCCATTCTATGTATTTTATTAACAATTTTAATTTTTTCTTGGCTCCATAATATTACTATTATTAAAGTTCTCAGCTTGAATGAATAACTGAAAAATGTCATAAAATGTTGGGCTTAATATATTATACCTTCTTCTCGTAATTTCTCTGTGATTGATATAATTTCATTTTCATATCCACCTTGTAGCTCCATAATAAACGTAAAAGACCTACTAGTTCTTTAGGTTTGATCCAGTAGATAGATTGAAATGTTTTCGAAGATAACCCCTTTTTTTTGTGGGTAACTGTAATTTTTCGTAAAGATTTTTTCTTTCAATACCACCATCTAATTTTGTGCCCAATGACAGAGGATTAATAATTCATTAATATTTGACCCATCTTTAAGTTGTAAGTACATTATTATTTAATTCTTGTTCCTTGCCTAGACTTTGGAGTGTTTTTAGAAAAAAAAACAAGTTATAAAATGCTGGCGATCCTTCGAATTCTGCAATATTTTTCCCGTTCTTGTATAAGACTATATTTCCAAATAAAATTTTTGGTATGATTTGGTTTTGAACCAAAACGTACACCATATACAGTATCACATAGAGATGATTTTAGACGTATTCCATTTAGGTGTGCATTTAAAGTATGGGAAATTACGGTCTCAGCTGATGCGACAAATGTATTAGTTCATGTTGAGGGTGTAGCAAACACCGACTGGCTAAAATCCTGTTTTGAAATGCACTGCTGCTATATAGGTGTAGAGGTTTGAAAGGAATGTTCAGGTTGAGGAAAACTAGATATTTGAATCGACCGCACTGATGTACTGAGACTGTGTGATTTTGTAGATGGATAATGTTGTTGTTGTTGTTAACTTTGTTTGACCGCATCAACTATAGTTGTCAACGGCTTAGAAATGGGTTCATAAAATTTTTTCAGTTCCACAACTTTTAATTCTTTGGAAGTTTTAATTTATTTAAACTTTTTTCTAATGGCATTGGTAGCTTCCACTTGTTAACGTTTTAAGTCGATCGCCTCATTCATGATGTTAACCAAGGATATTTCAACTATCAAAAGAGACAGACAAAAGACATTATTACAGTAATATATAGTTATCAAATCCTTTGCGTGAGTACATTTCTTGAAATTGCGTAAAAGTTAGATCTGGTGAAACATGATCTGAAAATATATGTTTCATATTCATCTCATTTTGTTTAAATATAATAATAAAATCGGCACTGTCTCGCACAAGCTGCTTAGACACCCGGGAATATCTTTGCGCTAGATAAAATGCGTCGATGTTTTTATGACGTTCTTTGCTATGCTCTTATACCATCTTGTTTTCACATATAATATAATCAAAAATAAATATAGAGTTTGGTTTTGCATCGGAAGGTCCCACAATATTACTGGAATCACTTAAAGCATAGTAGCCTAGTCCTTTGATGGGTGCTGAAATTTTTCTTAAATGCTCATATTTCGGTTAATACAGTGATTTCGAGTAAATATATACATTTTTCTAGGGGTTATGTAAGCAGTGAAATCATGACATTAGTTTTTTCATAATGGAATAGTCTAATTAACATACCACGAATAGAGAAAGGAAGTAACGGACCGTGTCTCTTCATTATTTTCTTTTCAAATCCAAGACCGACTTTTTATCCAGGTTGTCAATAAGAAATTTTTGTTTAAGGTCAATAACGTGCATCGTAGGAAAATTTGATATTTTATAGGCAAATTTTCACAAAAACTATCATTCAAATGCCGAGCATCGAACGAAGTGTCTCGTGTTTGTAGTAAAACTGAAAACAGTATTGTGAATTCATTAATAAATAAACTACCATTCGAACTACACAATCCAGGTTATCAATATTGCGGATCCGAAACAAAAGTAATAAAACCTATAACCATAGGTGATCCGGGAATTAATCCTTTGGATGCCGTATGCAAAAAACACTATCTAGCCTATTTACATAACAAAGATAACATAAGTTCGAGACATAGAGTGGTTTACGAGCTCAAACAAAATGCTTGGAATAACGTTTCGGTATGTGTGTGCCATCATCATCACATTCATGAACAAGAAAAACACATAGTAAACAACTATGTCGTACAAAAGGGAAAGGTGTCAATATAATTATGAAAAAAACTAGAAAACTAAAATTAAATAACGCATAAACAAAATAAAGATTTTTACTTCTTTGTATTTGTTCCGTATCATGTCTGGAAACAAGGTATTGCAAGTTCAGCTTTTACGACTATCTCTAAAAAAAAGGTGGACTATAGGGATGAAGAGGGAAAGCGAAAATTTAAAATTTAGCGAATATCTCTAAAATTTAGAATTAGAAATTAGAAGTGAAGGCGGTAGTTTGTGTCTATAAGACACGGCGAGTTTAGAATAATATTATTCTCAAACTTCATCGAATAAACAATAACCATGAAAAGAGCATCAAGTCGTGGGTCTTCTAACTCTCGAAGATGCCGCCAGTTAAGAGAAATGGCATGCAGCCAGGAGAGCCTGAAAGTAAGGAAAAAAGCCAAACCCAACGACTGACGGTCACAGTTCCATCATTGTCAACGCCTGAAGACCCCCAAGGTCTAGCGGATTTATCGAGTTGGTGGGTGACCGATTAAGATACATCAGCCACATGCACATTACCCAACATCCCGTACAAAAATCCGCCCTTTTTGGTGCTACAAAATACTTTAATCGTGGTTTTAGTTGGTTATAATAATTTGTGACCAATATTTTATGTTTATTATAAAAACATACAATATTGAACTTCTTAAACCGAACAGAGTTTTATCATTAGTTGTAAATATAATAAAAAAAATATTTACAAATATTGCTTTTATGTAGTTTTAATAGATTATTGACACTTTTTTAATACCTAGTTTCATGTAAGAAAGGTCCTATACGAAAGAAAACACCAAAAACATATTTTCAAGTAATTTTTATTCTATTTGTAGAAATATATTTGTAAAAATATACAAATACGTTCGATTGAGCAATTTTTTTTATTAAACTACAAAATATTTTTACAAACTTAATACTATAACTTAAAAACCTACAACTACTGCTACAAAATTTGTATATTGTCTTCGGTATCGCACACCTTCTTTTCTTTAGTTCCAATGGTCCTTCTAATTCTAAAATTTCCATTTCACGCACACTTAGTCTTTCTGAATTTTTAGCACGTAAGACATTTTTGTTTTTTATGATGCGGTAAAGCCATCCACCCACTCTGGTTGAGATGCCCCAGAAGATATTGAAGAAGCACTTGTTTTCTGCGATGTTTCTGAAGGAGATGAAGTATTGAATGTTTCGTCACCTTCTAACATCGTTTAAACTGCATCTTCATTGGTTTGCGACATCTCAATACTGGAAACAGTGGTGCCTCAGTCGTCACCGGTGAACACTTTACCTTCTGTTCGTCCTTCGCTCTGGCCGATGTTAAACTATTTTTACTTCAATAGACAAAGGCTCTGCGGTGGTGGTGGCGTTAGCAAAAAATCGGGCAATGGTGATAGGTGGTTGGTTCATTTTTTGATCCAATGCCTTTCTTACAACCACATCACTAAAAATTTTAATTTTTGGTTCCTTCTCCTCTGTCCAACAATTAAAGAAGTCCGCCATCGACTGTACCAATTTTTCATCCTACTCATCGTTGAGAGCCTTGTCTGCTTTCGCGTCTTCTTGCTCCCTCTACCAGGCGTCGAATACTCCTGGAATTAACACTTCGATGTCCTACATGTTAAGTACAATATACTGCTTAAATTGGGAGCGTTAATGAGTGATGCTGCACTTTGCTGTCCGGAAGATCTCTTGATAAGTTTAATTTACTACACTGACTTGCACACTGAAGTGTTATCATAAACTATTAGGAGCTCGGTCTACTAATCTGCTTTAATGTCCATTCCCCTTAACACACCCACACAGACAAAGTCAGGTCAACGTAACCGTCAACGCCACGGTCGTTTTCGAGATTGTCATTTTCAAGGTTGCTTGAAAAAGTAACACATAAATATAATACAGCTCTTGAAAAATTATAAAATATTCAAACATTGTTACCAACGTTGTTCGATCCCATCTACGATTTTCTTTACTCCTTGTCGCATGGTCGATTCTAAACTATTTACTTCTCGTTGTACTTCTCCTATGTCTTTTTGCACTTCGTCTATCTCTTCCTTAAACTTTTGTGTTTGTCTTTGTACAATTTGATCAACTTTTTGTTGTCCTTGTATAAGGGCCTCACGTATCGATTTGCAAAGTTTATCCTCATCTTTAATGCGACATTCTTCTTCAATTTGGCGACGTTCTTCTTCTCTTTAGCGACGTTCTTCTTCTCCTTGTTTGTCTTTAAAACGCCGTTTTTCTTCTTGCTGTTTCTCTTTTTGGCGACGTTCTTCATCTAGTTTTCCTTTTTGGCAACGCGCTTCTTCTTCCTGTTTTTCATTTTGACAACGTTGTTCTTCGTCTTGTTTGTCTTTTTGGCGGCGATCTTCTTCTTCCTAATGCTTCTCTTTTTGGCGCCTATCTTCTTCTTCTTGTTTTTTTCTATACGGCGTTGTGTTTTTTTTGGCGTCGTGATCCTTCTTCCTGTTTTTCTTTTATACGACATTGTTCTTCTTTTAGGCGACGGTCCTCTTCTTCCTGCTTTTCTTTTAGACGACGTTGTTTTTCTTTTTGTATTTCTTTTTGGCGGCGATTTTCTTATTCTTGTTTGTCTTTAAGGCGACTTTGTTCAATACTTTTCATAAAATCGGCCAATATTTCATTTTTTTGCTCCATTTCGGCTGCTTACTGTCTAGTATTTACCATAGAATCTTCTAGAATGTCGTCAAAAATTCGGGTCTAGGCTTCTTTCTGAATGACAAATCCGATGATAAAGTCCGTTTTTCGCTATCTCTTCTAGTTTTCAAATAGAATGTTCAAGAACTTTGTCGATAATTCGGTTTTACGCATTTTCTTAATGACAAATTCGATAGTGGAATCCATTTTTCGAAATCTCTTGTGGTTTCTAAATGGAATTTTCTAGAACTTTGTCGAGAATTCGATTCTAAGCTTGTTTATTAATGACAAATCCGATGGTGAAGTCTGTTTTTCGATATATGTTTAAGTTTAAAAACAGAACGTTCTAGAACTTTATAGAAAATAGTCTTATCTTCTTACTTGATAACAAATTCAAGATTGAAATTCGTTTTTCTCTATCTCCTCTAATTTACAATAAAATTTTCTGGACGGTGATAACCCTCACTTCTGACACCAATTGTTATGATTTTGTCTCTTTAAAAATCGCTCACTGGGTTTGCAAAATAAACACAACAGTTTTCACTAAATAATTTCTAATACTTATATTAACAACTTATTAACACATTTACATTAAAATCACAACTAACTAATTATTACTTCTTAATATTTCCACTTTCAAATACCACTAAACAACTCTTAACTATAGGACTCTTAACAATACAACTATATGACTATACGACTCTTAACTCTACCACTATACGTCTGACTCTACTACGATTTCCCTATCTCTATTTATATACCTATGGAAAATCCTGTCTAAATCTAGAGCATAAAAGTTGAGATCTATCTAGAACTATGACGCATCGATACACTATTCCTTTCGGCACATTATAATAAAGATGACTCATCGAGTCGGAATATTTGTATATACGAGGGCGTATCAATAAATTTCTTTCAGTTTTCGTAACAATATTTTATAAATGAAGATGTTTTGTTGGATTATAATTATTAAATAACTAATATTAGCAACGTGCTTCTTTTCTGTACACTAGCTTTTGCCGCCGCCTATACATTTCTTTAAAAAACGTATCATGTTTATATCAGTCAAGAGCTCTACCTCTACCTTAATTGTACACAACATAAAATCAAAAGATGAATTTGGAAGGGTATTGGTGTGCTGGTTCTAATTTAACGAATTTTTGTTCTGAAACTGCTCAAAGACATCTGATTTAAATACACGTCTGAATAGTGCCCCAGAGTTTTACACTCGAACAAGCGCCATATTTCTTTTACTAGCCTATAGCTTTCATCGCTAATGTATTCTTCTCGTAAATTATCATAAAATTAATCTTTAGTTGGGAGACAAGTATTTTTCATTTTTTCTATTGATTTAATCAAGATATAGGAAAAACACCCTTTTGACGCATCAAATAAAATTGCTCAGAATTTGAAAAATAATTTCGCATTTCAATAAAATAGTTATCATTCAAACAGTTGCTTAAAGTTTCCAAAGAGGTTGACAGAAATTTAAAACTGTCAATAAACCACAAAGCTCATGATTTTTCCATATTTATTATCGAAATAATCGTATACAGAAATGGTTCTTCAAAACGATAACTATTTTTTTTACTTTGAGCCAAAACATCAATTTTATTTCCATATTTAAATAACTGTTTTATAAATAAATGACTGTCGTAGCCGTTCAAGAAATACCAGATGGACAAAATTGGTGAGTTTATAATTTAAATTACAAATGGAATCTGCAGCACCAAATCTTTTTGCACCACTTATGTGGCAATGGTCTTTTACTTTAATATCACCATTCTCAAAAGGGCCTTCACATATACTATGTATTTTAGCATTACTAAAATCCCTTGATTCTTCAGGCATTCACGGCTTCACATACTTAATGTGTTTTAAATATGTTTTATATAAATTCAGTACGATCAAAAAAGACTTGGGCTGCATTACCTCTGAGTCATCAAAAAAGCATTTTATTAAATAAGCAAAAAATGTAGTTAATATTTAAAGCTTTTTACTGTAAGAATTTTGGGAGTTTGCTTGTACCATTTCAACAGGTTTTAAAACAGATTCAAAGTCTGTGTAAACAATAAAAGAAACGTACATTTGCTTTTCTATACCTTAAAATTTAAAAATATTGTCCGGCATACTCTTTCCAAATTTATCAATTTTTAAATCCACTGAGGGCGTTTGCGTAAGAATGTGGTTACAATCGCGTTTCTGATGTAAAGTGAGTGCTAAGGGTGAACAAAAGTTAATGAGGCAAAAAACACAAAAATATAATTTATGTTCTTGTAAACTAATTTGATTCGAGACTAAGCGTAATAAATTCTTAATACAATAGTAATAACTATTTGAACAGGTAGTATCAAAAATATGTTCACCATCATCTTTACTAATACAATCTATTGTAATTAATAATTATAATAAATTCCCATATCTATCCAACTTTCATGACGCATACCTCGCTGGACCAATAATTTCATATTTTAATTAATTATCACCGTATTTGGATTACAAACCATATACATTAACCGATATTTTATTCATTTCCTAGAATTTGTAATATCTCGTAATTTTACTGGAAAATCCATACCCGTTAAACTCAGCACTTCAAAGAAATGAGGATAAGATCTTAACTGTGATGGCGCTGCTCCTGTCGGAAACAATGCTGATGTTATTTCTCACGCGAAGCAGCATTGGTCCTGATTGACCACATTGATAACAACTCTTTTCTTTTCAACGGAGTACGACAGCTTAATGTATGTTCAACCACCCAAAGGCATTACTTGTTGATATTCACTTCGAAGTATAAAATCCTCTTAAAAGCCCATCTTACAACAAAAAATAAATAAATAAATAAATAAAAATCTGTTAAACACGTTAGTTTTTTTTACACACCTGAATCTTTCTCCTGAAACTCAGTTGACTGCATTTTAATGAATTCGGCGAAAGAATGACAAAAGGCATCCAAACCATTTACAACAGTAATTATTTGATTTTCTGTATTAAATGTTGTCTTATTAAATATTTCTTGTGATGGAAGAATATACATACCATCAGTAGTAATGTTAGTTTTAAAAGTGTGATACATATGTAATAAATTATTAATTCAATTCTAGAGTTGAAAGCACATTTAACAAGTTGCACACCATGATATACTGGCAAACATAAATTATTATTAAGTTGTTATGTTCGTTATTGTGCTAACAGAAGATTTGCTGGAACATCCACATTATACGCAGCACAACTAATTAATGCAATTAATGCAGCACGATCCTCAATTGAGGGCCGTTTTCCTCCTCACACTTCATTAAATCTCGCCGCACACGATTCCCTTTTATGACACCTCATATTATAACTGTTGAGAAATTTGGTAACGCAATTTTCAGACACATATGCAATGATTTGTCAAGATTATATCAAATACTATCAGTGCAAGTCAGGGATAACCAATTAAAAAATCCTCCCCAATACTAAATATAAAAATACTCAAGGTCATCTCAAACTCTGACGCATAACTTCAAGATGCTATACCTAAGGTGACCTTGATCAAAGTCACGATCCCACTCAACAATGCACAAATAATTTCTCTCAAGGTCAAAGTCGCCACACGCGTGCAATTTTAACATCAAAGACAAGGCCATGTGGGCGTAGCCAAGGTCACGGTCAGGAGTAGGGGTATAAAGAACTGATATTGTTCACCACTTATAATGAAATTGCGTACCCAAGTAAGGATCATTCGCAGTTAAAATGTTCATTAGAAAATACATAACCGTTACATCGCCTCTTTATAAGAGATTTGGAATTTATAAAGTCGATTGGTATATAAGAAAACACCAACTATAATGAATGAATCCGAGGGAAAACTTGAAATCTTGACAGGAATAACGCACGCTCAAATTTATTACCTATGATACAAATTACACAGTAAGATTTGCGCCCTCCAGTGAACCTAACAGCCTAAATTTGCGCAGTTAACACGTTCTGTGCTGCTGACGCTCGAATATCCAAGTCGCAGAAGGGCCCGAGTTGAAATACGAGAGTTAAATCGCGCATAAAACGCTTCATGGGGATAAGCCTTAGATCAGATTATTTTAAATCATCTGAAAAGCTGATATCAGTGGTAGAAGTTAAGGTCAATTATACTATCCTCCCACTACATGACTTTGGGAACGAGGTATATAGCACTTGACTTTGACTTTTACCTTGGATAATATAAAAACTTTACTTTGAAAATTGCATGTCACCTGAGAACAGCAGTCAAAAAGAAGTAATGAACATAGTTATAATTTATGACCTATGTCACTTGCACTTTAAATATGCTAGCAAATTACATTATAGCCAATCAAATTTCAATATAGTATAGGAGCAATTCCTGTCAATCAGTTTCCCATGGTATCGAACTCATTCAAAGTGCGTTTAAAAATAGAATTGTCACTTACCTCTTAAAGAGAGGCAATGAGCGTTTATATTATTTTATATTTTTTGCTGACATATCGTAAGGATTAAATCTGATAGATAATGTATGCATGCATTGTGCTTTCAAAATAATCACTGTTGTAGTTGATACGTCTTTTTTTCATCACAGAATATATTGAGTGAAAACCTTTTTAACATAACACACCAAACTGTTACTATACATAGTAATATAGACGTAGTTATCAATCTATTTTGGAACTAATGAAGACTTAATAAACCGAATTCCAGGAACAATATTCGGACGTACTAAATGATTTACGTCAAATGATTGATAAATTTCGCCAGAGATTTTTTGTTTGCAGGTTGGGCTCTGGAAAGGATTATATATTTGGAAATTAGCATTAGCAAATAAACACCTATAGGTGGTTTTTTCTTCGTCAAGGTGCCACAGTTCACTGAAAAGAAAAAAAATCGTCTTCTGGGTAGCAAATCAGGATCAATAATGCTTTGCCTAGGCAATCATGTCGGTATTATTTCCTGTACCTACAATATCTTCACAACTTCAATTTTATTGAGTTTATGAACGGTCTAGAATTTGTATATGAAAATAATGATTTAATATTCGAGATTGTGGGATATACTTTAAAAAGATAAAATCCCATCTAAAGTTGCATATTATAAACTTCTATAAAAATGGTGGTAAACGTATGTGTGATAAAATCTGTTCAAAGGGTCTTCTTAGTCCTATTTCTTGATTAAGGATAATCTCTTAGTTTCTATTCACATTATCCCTTCAACAAAATTATTGTATATTTGTAATGGGCTCTCTCATGTATTTTTGTTCACCAACACCCAAGACATTACATTAAATATATGATTATAACAACATTTTAACATAAATCCTATGACGGGACAAAAGATAAATTTGAAGCGCCCGGAAATAATTTTAAAATTTGAAAATATTGAAAAACAAACGCTGTTTCCTTTGGTCGCATATTCGTTTTTGAATTTATCTTAAAACCTATTGAATTAGTCGCGCCAAGCTCTCAGAATTCTTACATGTTGATTTAAAATCCCATATAATGCATATCTAAAATATATTAAACCGATGAAGTCTCTAATGTATGACGAAGAATGTGTAAGTAAGAAATTGAACAGCTAAACAAGTCTGAATTCTTTCATATTATTATCATCTGAAAATCCATTGAGGAATCAATAGAAAACACACCACCATTACTGGAGAAAAGGTATGTCCCTTAGTTTTTTTAATAGAACATATTCACTTAGATCAGCCAATATTCTTCACAAAGCCTGGCCTAGGTTATATTACTTTTTTATTACATTATGTGAAATATACAAACGTATTTATTTTAATTTTTTCCTTGTTAATTTTGTCACTGCCTACTTACTTTAATTTAACGCCTTCAATATTGATTACACCTTCCAATGTGCCCATCGAGAGGCAGTATCACCTATCTTGGGTTTTATTGCTTAAAATGCTAATACTTTATACATACATACATATATATATATATATATATATATATATATATATATATATATATATATATATATATATATATATATATACAGGTGTGGAAAATCCAAAACAGAATCTCCAAATAATGGAAACTTAACAGAAAGAGACAGACAACCCGTTTAGCTCTGGTGAAGAAGCGAAATAAAGCATACTGTTGTATCGTATGTTGCTTCCTGTTTTCCAGCAAAAATGGTGTCGGGCAAGAACTTTTCGCTGGTTTCGGGTCGTCAAAACACAGTGGGTCGAAAGCAAGGATTTGATATTAAAAATTAAAATCGGATCCAACATAGCAGAATGAAACTTTAAAATCATGAAAATAAATTCGAGAAACGTCTAATGTGATTCAACGCTTTAAAAATAAAATAAAAAGAATAATTGTATTTCCATGAATAAAATATTGCGCTTGACTTCAAGGTACATTTTAAATATAATACTATAATAATAAATACATGGATATCGATAATCGTTAAAAAGGCGAAAGTACTTTTTCCTCTATGCTTAAGACTTCTTAATATATACCAATGCAAATAATTTGTAAGTAATATAATATTTATTGATTCACATAAATGAATAAATAAAACGACTGTAAAAAAATAATAAAAAGAACTTTTTAATCATTGCCTTCTTTGTTAACAGCTCTTTTCTTATTCTCCAATACGTATGAATTGTTAACCGAATCCTTACTATGTCAAAAACAGTGTAAGGATCCATCGACGCGAAAAGTTTTGGAACACATTCTCCATATTTTTTCTCTAGAAGATTTTCCGGCAAAGTCTAGGCGATAGTTTGTTATCAACTTGTCCGTTGATTTTTGTGCATCTTTCGATAGTTTACCTATCGGTAATATTGTAAATGCTATGATGTTTGGTCAATGGAGTAAGTTATTTGTGGATTTCTGTTGGCATGTTTTACCAAGAATATCTTTTGATAAACAATTTTGTTTGAAGTGTGTATCCCAAATCTTTTCTATTGCAGTTTAATGTCCGCTTCCAATAGTTTGCAAAATGATGGGATACCAGAGGATCAGTTTTCGCTTTACTCTTTCTATAATAGCTGGCTCATCACCGTTCTCGAAGAAACGTCGATGTGTGTTGCCATCGTTAGTGCTTCCTAACCCTTTCTTTGGCATGTCAACAAGAAGTCCTAATCGTCTCCTTAAAGGCCTGTTGGATGGTACCCTTTGTCTGTGCTTTCACCTCTTTGTCTTTCTGCTTACGGGCTTACCACTTCTGTGTGTCACGTTGATACGACAAATACAAGCAGTATTCGGAGAATCGAATACATGCATGTAGAGTTATCAGTCGTAGCTTGAAATACGCTGCATTTACAGGGACACAGTATCAATGTTTTTGAACTGAGATGTTGTTTGGCAGAGGTAACAACGTCAGACCGATTTTGTTCCAGCCAAAGCATTCACCTAGCCGTCTATCATCGTCATAGATACGTTGTACTGTACTGAAGCTGGGGTGGCAAAGAGAACTCTTTTGAATGGTGGAAGTTGTTTAGTTCGAGTTCATAATTTTCTGTTTTCTTTAAAGACTTTCGTTCGGTTTCCTTAATAAATTTAATTTTCAGAGGCCCGCAATTCATAGTAGAGAAGGGTTTGGAATTGTACAACGCAATCTGTTCTTGTTGAGTTTACGTGTTAATACCTGCTAATTGAAGTGGAATAAGAGAGGTGAGAAATAAGTTTGTATCAGAAATATTCGGATCAGTGAATTTCATTTTGTACTGGCTCTGACCTGACGTTCCATCGAAGCCCCATTTGCAAATGAAACTCATATGTACAAATCTAATTTATCGATTTATTCAAGGGCGTCTAATTGAAGCAATATAATTCTATCCACTGTGTTATCCATTAAGCCCTGTAATTTAACATCGGCTTTTGATTTAGTAAAAGTTAGATACTCGTCATGTGGATAACATGTTTTTTTTTTGTATTTTACACACCAGAGTACGGCGAAAATATATTACTGCCTCTCTGTTTAGCCCAATTTTGTAATCGTTAATATTTGTTTCTCGACAATCTAATGTCAAATAGAAGAGCGGCGCACAAATGTAACTGGGTGCGAAGCAACCACAACACTGTTGCCTTTGACCTGAGACGAAATTTTAGAAAATATTACTGAGGTTTAATAGAAATGTTACTATAGCCAACCATCTATTTTAAATTTCTTAAATTATAATTATTTTAGCCGTTTTCCCGAATTCTAACCCACTAAATCCGTCTAACTTCTTTCAGGTTAGTTCGGGACAGAAGATCGTAGGGAACGCCTACGCACAATATTACCCCCGAGTAGTGAACATAACCCGATCCTCTCTATCCCCCCACTCCTCGACCTTGACCTTGACCTTGCCTCACCCCTCTTTGGCCCCGCCCACATGCCCTTATCATTGACCTTGAAAGTGCACGTGTGCTTTGGCCTTGACCTTGTGTTCAAGGTCGTGTGTGTGACCTTGACCTTGACCTTGGCCGAGACGACCTTGACTTTGTTGAAGGTCATCTTGGGTGTGTGACCTTGAAGATATGTTACGTGGTTGGGGGTGACCTTGAATGGTTTTATATAGGATATGGGGCAGTTTCATTCATCAGTTGGCTCTGACTTGTATAGGTAGTACATGTGTTAATATTTGACAAATCATGGCATATGTTTGTGAAAATTGCGGTTCTAAGTTTACTAATAGTTATAATATGAGACGTTATCAAAGAGAATCGTGTGCGGCGAGATTTAATGAAGTGCCTGGAGGAAAACGGCTCCGAATTGAAGAGTATACATCGACGATTCCGGTAATTAATTGCGCTACATGTAATGTAGATGTTCCAATAAATCATATGTCGGCGCATAAACGAACACAACAACATAAAAATAATTCATGTTTGCCGGTATGTCATGGTGTGCAACTCGTTGAATGTGCCTTCAAAAGGAGAATTGCAACCTATCGGGTTAGCAGTGATATGGAGCATTCCGATTACGTAATGTTCTTTGCAGACATTAAATCCAAGGTGGTGGAACTTGTTAATAATTTATTGCGTGTGCATCATGCTTTAAAAGTTAACATGACAGCTGTTGGCGAGTACATGCTTCCATCACAAGAAATATTCAGTCAAAAATCCTTCAACATTGCTAATCAAATAATTAGTGTAGAAAGTGATTTGGATGCCGTTTACCATTCTTTCACCGAATTAATAAAAACGCAGGCGACAGAGTTCCAGGAGAAAGATTCAGGTATGGAAAAATCAAAACCCGATATATTAAACTGATTTTTATATATTATTTTTCTTGTTATAGGATGGGCTCTTGTGCGAATTTTATACTTGGAAGTTAGTATCAACAAGTATATGCCTATGGGTGGCTCATCATACATCAAGTTGCCGTGTTCTATTGAAAAGAAAGGAGTTGTCGTCAATGTGATTAACCAGGACGAATTTTGCTTTGCGTGGGCTGTAACATCAGCATTGTTTCCTCCAACAGCAGAGCCTTCACAGAAGACATCCTACCCCCATTTTTCTAGAGTGCTAAATGTAACAGGTATGGATTTTCCAGTAAAATTACGTGACATTAAAAAATTTGAGGAAATGAACAACATATCAATTAACGTATACGGTCTGGAATCTAAATATGAAAATAATGAAGTAATACATGAAGTTATTGGTCCACTGAGGTATGCGTCAAAAAAGTTTGATAGGGATGTAAATTTATTGTTAATTACAAAAGACTGTAGTAGTAAAGATGGCGGTGAACATTTTTGTGATACGACTTGTTCAAAGAGTCATTATTGTTGGATTCGGGATTTATCACGTTTAGTTTCAAGTCAAATTAGTTGTCAACAACATAAAATATATTTCTGTGATGGTTGCCTCATTTATTTTAGTACACCGTCAGCTTTAACTTTACATCAAAGCTACGATTGTAACCACATTTTCACGCAAACACCCTCAGTGGATTTAAAAATCGATAAATTTGGAAAGAGTGTGCCGGAAAATATTTTAAAATTCGAGGGTATAGAAAAGCAAATGCGCGTTCCATTTGTGGTTTATGCAGATTTCGAATCTGTTTTAAAACCCGTTGAAACGGTACAACCAAACCCACAAAATTCTTACACTGTAAAAAGTTTTAAACATGAACCATATTCTTTTGCTTATTTAATTAAATGCTCTTTTGACGACTCACTTTCGAAATTTGAGCTATTTCGGGGGAATAATGCAGCTCAAGTCTTTGTGGATCGTATCGAGTGTGATTTAAGGGCTCTATACAACACATATTTAAAAGACATTAAGCCTATGAAACCGTTAACGCCTGAAGAAAAAAGGGAGTTTAATGATGCTAAAATATGTGGTATATGTGAAGGCCCTTTTGAAGAGGGTGAGATTAAAGTACGAGATCACTGTCACATAACTGGTGCAAAAAGATTTGGTGCTGCACATTCCGTTTTTAATTTAAATTATAAATTACCCTCTTTTATCCCTATCATATTTCATAACTTAAGCGGCTACGACAGCCATTTATTTATAAAAGAGTTATGTAAATATGGGGATAACATTGGTGTTTTGGCTCAAAGTAAGGAAAAGTACATATCATTTACCAAAAGCATTTATGTGCACGATTATTTTGATAGTAAATGTGGAAAAGTCAAGAGGAAATATTTAAAGTTGCGATTTATTGATAGTTTTAAATTTCTGTCAACGTCTTTGGAAAATTTAGGCAGCGGTTTAAACGACGACGATTTTATTGAAACGCGGAAACATTTTTCAAATATCAACCAATTTAATTTGATGCGTCAAAAGGGTGTTTTTCCCTATAGCTTTATTGACTCTATAGAAAAAATGGAAAATACATGTCTTCCAAGTAAAGATGAATTTTATGATAATTTACGGGAAGAACATATTAGCGATGAAAGCTATAGAAGAGCAAAAGAAGTATGGCGCTTGTTTGGGTGTAAAACTTTGGGGGACTATTCGGACGTGTATTTAAAATCAGATGTGTTGCTATTGTGTGATGTTTTTGAGCAATTTCGGAATAATTGTTTAAAATTCGATAACCTTGATCCAGCACATTACTATACCCTTCCAAGTTTATCATTTTATTGTATGCTACGTATGACTAAGGTAGAGTTAGAGCTCTTAACTGATATAGACATGATACATTTTTTTAAGAAAGGTATACGCGGCGGCATAAGCCAGTGTACAGAAAGGAAGCACATCGCTAATAATATTATTTTACCAGACTATGACCCAACAAAACCTTCTTCATTTATAACATACCTTGATGCTACAAATCTATATGGTCATAGTATGTCACAAGCATTACCATATGGTGGTTTTCGATGGTTAAGCGAGCGCGAAATTCTGGATTTAAATATTATGGCTGTTGGTGATGATAGTTTACATGGCTACGTTTTGGAAGTGGATGTGCATTATCCGACTGAGTTGCATGATGCACATTCTGATCTTCCATTTCTAGTAGAAAATATCATACCGCCAACAGAAAACGCTAAATTACCGAAATTAATTCCTAATTTACAAGATAAAAAAAAATACATTGTACACTATAGAACTTTAAAACAAGCCATCGCCAACGGCTTAGTGGTAATGCAAACCCATCGAGTATTACAGTTTAAGCAATCAAAATGGCTAAAATCGTATATTGATTTTAATACCAATTTACGTAACAAGGCCACCACAAAATTTGCGAAGGACACTTTTAAATTAAAAAATAACGCGATATTTGGTAAAACTATGGAAAATGTGGAAAATCGAAAGGATAGAAAATTAGTAACACATTGGGATAACAGTGTAGGCAGAAATGAAGCTAGAGCACTAATATCCCGCCCCAATTTCAATAGTAGCTCGATATTTACCGAGAACTTTGTTGCTATACATATGAATAAAGTTAAAATATTGTACAATAAACCAATTTATATCGGTTTTTCCATATTAGATATATCAAAGACTGTAATATACGATTTTTATTATAATTTTATTAAATCCAAGTTTGGCGATGATGCTTCGTTACTTTACACCGATACTGACTCGCTTATATTAAAAGTGTATACGGAAAACTTTTATCAAACTATATCAGAAAACCCCGAAAAATTGATACATCAAATTACCCCGAAATTAATAATTTCAACATAATTAAAAGTAATTCTGTAGTTGGTAGAATGAAAGATGAGTTTCCTGGTGATCCGATAATAAGTTTTTATGGTACCGGCGTAAGGTATCAAAAAATGTGTCATCGAGAAAGACCTTCATCAGGAAGACTACCAAAGAATTGTTGAACGGGGTGGTTTGATATTAAGAAAGATGAAGACATTTAGAAGTGAATTACATAACATTTATACCAACATAATAAATAAAGTAGCATTGTCACCTAGCGATGATAAACGTTATGTAATTCCCAGTTCAACCAAAACTCTACCTTGGGGGCATGCAGACATAGATTTTTACAAAACAGACCCGGAAGAAAACTTAGCAAATTTAGTCACCGTGTTGGAATCATTTCTAAGTCAGGACAGCACGTAATCTGGAAAATCCATATTTCATTATTTGTATTGTTTTTATTATTTCTATTAAATATACAACATTAATATGTAACGATAGTATTGTAATTTTTTTTTTTTAAATAAAAAACATGTATTCATTACTTGATTGCTTTTTTATTGAACCTTTATTTTAAAATTATAAATATAATGAAGTGTCGACAAATAACAAACTGTAAAAGTTATTGTTGAAAAATTTGTCTAACAGTAAATTAAACGCACAGGTCTACGAGTAAATGTTTAATGTGAAACAGGTTTGTTGACAAGATCCTCCATAGTCTTTTCAATTTTCAACATTCTAGAGTTAAGTTCATCACGCAGTTCGTCTTGCCTAAGTTCATATATTGCAATAACAGTATCATCAATGTATCCTCTAAGTTCTTGACCGGTTTCAATTAATTTCTTGCGTACGTAACCTTCAAGTTGGTTTCTGAATATATCTTTAACAACTGTTGAGTCATGTAAAGCTTTCTGCGTATCTTGCACACACTGAGCAAGGTTATTATCAACATAATTTCGTGTGGTCGCATCGTCTCCTTCAAGAGGTTCTGCTAAATATCACAATCTTTTGCTTCCCATGTCGTAATCTCCATTAGGTGTAAGTTTAAAACCTATTCCTGAAGGACCTCGCATAAAGTTAAAATCCTTAAATTTTCTTTTGCGACCGAACTTATCAATAGTGTTTACTTCTGACATTGTTATGTGAGACTGATTTGAAACCATTAGATTTCACCCTAATATATGGTTCTATTTCATTAATAAACGGACTCTGCAGAAAAATATGGATTGCAAAACGTATTTTAGGTGATGTTTAATAAATACACGTACAGATTCATTTTACTATTGTTTTATTGAAAAAAAAAATAAAATATAACAAAAGATTGAGTTTACTTTTTATTAAAAAAAAATAAATAAAAAAATATAACAAACAAAAAAATTAAAAATTAAGAAATAAAATACATGTTAATTTCTTCTGTACAGGTAAGCTTCTTCTATGACCCAATTTCTTCTCTGGATGGCACGTTCATTAATGTCCTTGAACTGGTAGTAAACTAGTCCACAAAAGCCGCATTGTACAAATTTAACCCTGAAAAGGTCAATGTAGTTGAAGTCGTACGTAAGATCATTTCGCCAGCAGATACCTAGTCTTTTACAATGATGACAAGTTAAATAAAAAGCTTTTGGTATATGACTGTATGTTTTGGCTGCTTCACTAGGTTGTTCATCAGTTGGCAACATGATGTTTGAATATGTTGTACTTTTCAATCGCGGTACTCTAATTATGTGTTACTTTTTAAAATAACTTTGACAGGGCCAAAAAAAAAATCCTTGAAAATTACAACCTCGAAAACGACCCTGACATTGACGGGTACTTTGACCTTGGCCTTGGCCTCGCATCTGACAAGTTTAGTACTATATTTATATGCTTCTTTAAAATAACCTTATTGTCGGTTACGTCGGCCTTGGCCTTGGCCTTGCATCTGACAAGTTTAAATATTATACTTAATGCATCGAACAAAAGGAATAAAGGTGGTGTAGTGGGGAAAATGGGCATAAAAACAGACTTGCTGGCTCGAGCTCTTCACAGTTCGTCAGAACACCAAACAGTACAGTGCTAAGGTAAAGTTAATAGTGTGAGTTTTAATATCGAAGATGTCGAGTGTACGGTCTCTTTTAGATGCTCTTGACGTGAGCTGCGGTTCGCAACAAGGCATGCTGGATAATATTAGTGGTTTGGAAGTGTTAAGTCCGGGGGTATTCGAGAACTGGGATGGCATGGAGCATGAAGATGCCGAAGACCGAGCCCTCAACGATGGTCGCGACGAAGAGTTAGTTCAGTCGGCAGCGCAATTCCTGGAATGCTGGACGGAGGAAAAGGAGCCAAAGATCAATATGATAAGTGATGTGGTTGTGCGAAAAGCATCGCGGCCTAGGGAATCTTCTCCGAAAGCTTCTAAATTGAAAAAGCTCTTGACTATGCGGAAGTCGGAAATCGCCGATAAAAAAACATTTTATTCGGCGATTAAAGGTGTGGGACAAGGGAAGAAGAAAAAGTTTAACTTTAAGCGTCCCTCCACCCCTGTTCCATTACCCGACTTCCTGAAAACAGCACCACAAGAGCCATTGTCGGTAGAAGTAGAAGGCCCCGATGGACCAACACCACCAACGCCACCAACACCGGCCAGCGTAGAGAAGGAAATAGTGTCGGAGGTGAAGTCTTCCCCAGCGCCACTGTCGCCGATATTGGGGTGCCGGAAACCTATGAAGAAGCGGTTTAAGCGGTTTTTTGAAGGCGATGAAGTTTCCGCTGCTTCGTCGTCGTCGTCGTCATCGTCTTCACCAAATGAAACCGCTTCTTCTTCGTTAATATATTCCGAGCCATCGCAACCGGTGTGGGTTGAAGACTTCACCAACTCTCAGAAGAGCAAATTAACAGACATTTATGAAATGAAAAAACACTTAGTGAAAAAATTGAACGCGTGTGACAGTCACATTTTAGAACTTGAAAGACAATTAGAGATAAAAAAAGGTGAAATCTGCGCGGTTAAAAAGACAATTAGAGGACTTTAATAAATTATGTAGTAGGTGTTAGGTAGTTGTAGATATTAGCTTTTAATTTATAGTATTAAGTTTGTAAATATATATATATATATATATATATATATATATATATATATATATATATATATATATATATATATATATATGTAAATATATATATATATATATATATATATATATATATATATATATATATATATATATTGTAGTTAATAAAAAAAAGTGTTTGATCAAATTTTTATATTTTATAATGAGAATAAAAATGACTTGAAAATTTATTTTTGTGTGTTATTTCATATAGGCCCTGTCCCACATAATATTAGGTAATAAAAAAAAGAGTGAATAATCCACTAAAACTACGCAATAGCAATAGTTTCTGATAATATTTTCAAGTATGCTAAAACATGGTTCGGTTTAAGAAGTTAAGGTTCTGTCGCCAGAACTTCTAATACTTTGTATCTCAATATTGTATGTTTTTATGAAAAAAACATAAAATATTGGTTACAAAGTATTATAACCAACTAAAACTACTATCAAATTATTTTGTGGTCCTGAAAAGGACCGTTTGGTTGTAAAACATGCGACTCTTTTATTGTGTTGTGGAGTCGCACGGCCCGTCATCATCAACGGGGGTGGTGGTGGTGCTGTCCTCTGTATATTCTATGATGAACTGCCAAAGTTCATCCCATCTGGGATCGTCCGACTCCCACTCCAGACAATTCTCTGTGGTAGAATCTACCACAGGGCATTGGATGGGTTGTTGTTGTTGTTGTTGTTGTTCAGTCGCAGACATGTTGAACTAAAATGATTGTAATAAGTATTGGTGGTCGTATATATAGAGACAAATTAATGGTGGGGGATGAAAACAAATGTCGTATTACGTATTGAGACCAAAAGTTGTTTGCGGTCTCAAATACGAACGAACGATTTAGCTGGGTTCCACCAGCACTTAAACTTTTAATACTTTGTATCTAATATTGTATATTCTATACATACAATATTAGTAACAAAGTACTAATATGTACTAAAACTACGATCAAAGTATTTTGTGGTCCTGAAAAGGACCGTTGTTGTGTGCCCTTAAAAAGGGCCAGGGAGAGTGTGGGGCTTATGGTGCCCCATCCTCGCTGGTCGACCACCAGCTTGACGAATCGCAGGGGCCTTGCGGGTCGTCGGGTGTTGGTGATGCTGGAATTTCCAGCACCGCATCTTCCGTCGAGTCCGGCTCTGGCTGCGGCGACGGAGTTTCGAGTCTTTGTAAGACCCAATCGCCCGCATCGTCTAATTCCACTAGACCCGGATCATGGTCATACACTAGCGGAATCGGCTCATCCAAGTCGTCCCAACGTAGGACGTCAATTTCAAAATCCACCTCTTCGTCGTCGTCGAAGACTTGCAGGTCTCCAACGTTGTCGGCTACGGTGTCATCACTAAAGATGGATGAGCCTCTGCTGGCGGGTCTTTCTTCCTCCATGTTCATCGTATGAGGGTTGATGAATATATGACTGTGTAACTGGCCCAGTCTCATATATATATAGAATTACCCCCACCCCACCAACGGATTCTAAATGTTGTGTATTGGTGAGAGCTTATAGAATTATTGATTTTTTCAAAAACTTTAAATAAGGAATTAGATTTGTTTTTTTTTTTTTTTTGTTTAGACAATAAGACTTATTCTTAATATTTTGTGAAGAATACATTACAAAAAAAAAATAATAGAAACCTTGTTTGAACTGTTAACATTTTCATAGGTTCTCAAGCATATAACTTGGCACTTAAGCTACGAGACAAATCGTCGTTAAACGAATATCTCGCCCCATAAGTGACGATTACTAAACTACGATCAAAATATAATGTGGTCCTGAAAAGGACCGTTTTTGTGGCCCTGGGGGGAGGGTGGGGTGCCTACCGTGGAGTAATACCCAACGATATTAACACCGATCTAGGTCCAGCCCTTGGTCTTCTCATTGGCAGCACCGTCGTCATCGCTGGTGGTGTCGGCGTTGCAGGCGGTGCCGAAGGTGCCGCTCCTGGTGCGGTACCCCCGCACTCCTCACACTTGCATATTTTGCCGGGCACGAATGGCCTGACAATGCCAATGATCCTTTTTGGTATATCTTCCATCTTGCCGATCGAATGTGTAACGATGAAATAATTCTAATACCGGCCTCTATATACATTCAAAAAGTTGGAGGGGGTAAGGTGGAGTGCATATATGCATTATATAATTTTGAGAATAATATGATTTTATAACTCACCGTATCTCTGTTATGGACACAAACTACCCCCCTCCCCTTATCTAGCATATAGTACTAGACTTTCTCTACATTTTTTTCAAATAAATTTTTTTGATATTTCTAACCATTACTTTGCTACATATTTACAAAAAATGCAAATTATGCATATATTTTAATTATTTTCAGGCAAGGTAAGGAAAATTTTGAAAATGTTTTGACGGAATCGTAATAAGGAAGAGTTGACGTATATCACACTATTTTTCCCGATTCGCTAATATAAAAAAATTTTTTTCATCTCATTTTGGATGGGCTCTGGCGTCGTAACGGTTGACGATAAAAAATTGGAAAAATACATATATTGTGGGAAATTTTCTCTAGAATCCAAAAAAAAATTTCCGAACTTCTGTCACCGCAAATAAAAAAATCGAAATCTCAAAAATTGCGAAAAAATGGTGAAGGAGCCGCGCAATCGCTCTGAAACCATCAAAAATCGATTTTTTCGCCCTCCTCGGCGAGTGGGTGGGGGAGGTGGAGGCACTCCCGTTCGGCGCTCTAGCCTCCTAACTCGAAGAATTTCAATTTTTTCGTCTAAATTTTTTTTCATTTTTAAGATTTTCCAAATTTTTTTCACCATTGTATTCTACTCAAAATTCTAGGTAATTAAAGTGCTTTTATTTTTTCTCTATCTTGAACGGTTCCCGAGCTACAGCGCTTTAAAGAATTCAAATTACTAACTTTCTATAACCCTTTTTTTCAAATTTCATTTTTTCGAATTTTCAAAAATACTACAATATGTAGAAAAAAATTCTCTCTTTAATTTCCCAATACCATTTTTCTCTAAATCTTCAACTTTAGCGCGTATTCAGCATTTTCAAAAAAAAAAAATAATAAATTTTTTTTTACACCATCGCATTCTCCTCAAAATTTTGGGATATCGAAGTGCTTTTATTTTTTTTCTATCTTGAACGGTTCCCGAGCTACAGCGCTTTAAAAAATCCAAAATACTAACTTACTATAACCCTTTTCTTAAAATTTCATCTTTCCGAATTTTGAAAAGTACTACCATATGTAGAAAAAAATTCTCTTTCTAATTTCCTAATATCATTTTGCTCCAAAACTTCAACTTTGGCGCGCATTCACCATTTTTCAATTTTTTTTGAAAATTTTTTTTTTACGTTTTTACTATCGAGAAAAATGCTTGCTTATAGTACTCGATTTCCTCTATAATTTTTTCTTATAACTTTTTTCCCTATTCCTAACCGTTACTTTCCTACAAAATTTCTAAATCGTTCTTTTCATATTTTGCCTTAAAAATTTTTTCTTGTGTTATTTAAGCTCTTTTTTCCACTTAATAAACCACCATTTTCTAAGCTCCCGTACTCCTTTCTTAAAGAGCGAGCTTTTCCGTCAGCTTTTTTTGGTTGGGTTTCAAATAAATATAAAACTACTACTTCACTCATTACAAATTTATTGATTCAAGAACATTATTTTGTGTTACATATAATAGATACATTAAAATATAGATTTATTGGTCATCGAACCGTTTAATACATTATAACTAAAAAATGAGTCGTGAATAACTAATGCGTACACTTTAGTGTCTTTGGGGAATTTATTCTTTCTCGTTTGGAACTCCAATTTTACATCCACTGTCGATGAGTTAATCGCCTCTGGTTGATGACTGCAATTGATAATAAAAACGGGGTTTTTCATATATTTCGCGAACGTTATCATCGGATCGTTTATTTCGCGCCCGTAGTAGCTGCTTTGGAAGTTTTCGTAATTGTAATAGGCTGCTGCGTACAGTTTCTTGGCGAAATCTAAATTCCATCTTTCGTATGGATAAGCGGTTGAATTCAGATACAGTCTAATGTCGCATACGTCGGCGTGGGTAAACTGGGTTGCGTTTTTTTCTTTCTTGTCGCAATTATTGCTGTCTTGAAACCCGACGATTATATAGCGCGGTCTTTCCAGACTTGTACTCGTTCTCAAGGCCCACACGTCGGAAGATGTTTGCCTTAAAGCTGGTAATTCGTACAGATCCCACTTACGATATGCCATTTGAATACTGGCATTGTTTCCTCCTTTATTAATGCGAGACAGTATTTTCAATTTTTGCTTGTCGTCTGGAATGATGTGACGAATTTTCCATTCGATTTTGTCGATACTAATTTCTGCCTCTACTTCGCCGACGTAACAATTGATAAAAGTGCGAGCTATAATCATAATAAGCTCTTGTTTTACGTTGAAAACACCTTTTGCGTAATCTTCGGCGAATCCCATAAGATATTTTAAGCGTAATTTCCCGGAGAATACGTTACTTGCCGTGTCTACGATATCTTGGTTTGCTTCGTCGAGACCCCATCCGCACGTCATGAGAGATCTTTGTTGCAAACTTCCGAATGAAACCATGGTTTTTAATGTCGTCGTAATTCCAGGTTTACGAACCACGGCGACCTGCTCACCTCCCATCTCGTAGCGAATTTCATCGAACAAAAATGTGAGGGCATTATTTGATAAAAAACATCTTTTCGTTGCGTCTATGGGTTTAAATTTTCCTTCGATATATATGTAACTGTCAGCGATATCCAGTATAATATCTTGAGAATTAATGGGGATACGGACTTCATCCGAATTGTTGAATGATGGAGATCCGTATGGTTTATACGTATGCTCTTCTAGACTAATAAAGGAATTGTCCAAGATGGGCTCGGAGAAAACCTCTATTTTATCGCTGGTGGTGGAAATCATTTTCGCACTTTAAGACCGATTGATTTTAAAAATTTATAGTCTTCGGCAGATAACTGTTGAGATGTTTGTGATCTAACGTCTGGACGACGACTAACCTTGACGTTAACTCTTCTTTTACTTTTATTATGTTTCGGCGGTTCCCCCATCTTAGTCGACAGCACACACAATTGACGATTGAAGCAAAAACCCATTTCTATGAAAGTTTCTTCAGTTCCAATTTCACGATTATTTTCTCGCCTTGAAAATTGATTAGATCACCGCTATCGTCCAAGATGCGAAGAGTAATGTTGTCGATAAACTGACGTCCTGCCGGCATTAACGGCATATAAATATTATTTTGTGGTTCTTTACTGATTTTGTAACCGGGCTCCAAGTCGATATCGAATTCGAACAAGGTATGACCTTCCACCGAATTCATATATGCTCCGGAAATTATATTACAATCTACGCGTATGATGCGTACTTTCATTATTTCCACCATCTCGGTTGATTCGTGCTTTTTGTCTCTTTTTAACACTGTATGATTAAATCCTAACATTTTACCGATACTCGCCTCTCCCCGGAAATCTATAGTATATTGGGATTTCAGTTCACATTTCAGCGTATTATTATTAGCGACCAAGTAAAAGATTCCATCGTTCTTTTCTTCAGTTGAAATCCTCAAAGCCTCCAACATAGCTTTACCTATCTCATCTATTTCATAGGCCCCAGGTGGAATCTGCAATTGTATCGACTCGGTGGTGTAACCCTCCTTCATGTAGGCAAACTTATTGTTGCTTTCGTTCACATTAAAATTTGAATTGTATGTGTAAAATCCCAGCAATGCCAGACCATATTTGTTTTCTCTAATTCGACTGGTGGATAAAAATCGGCGCTTAAGACGCTCGAGTGTCCTGTTAGTGTGAACGTATAAGACATGACTAACCATTAAAACATCACACATCTCGGTTTTATTCTTAGCGGCAACATTTAAAAAGATTCATCTTCACACCTTTTCTCACTGCATTAGATAGTGATGTTTTTATGCTATTTTCTGCTTTTATGCGCACATCGCTGATTTTGCAATAACAACAAAATATTTTTCTAGCCGTAAGATCCTCATCAGCCGTAACCTCGTTTAAATTGCTGCTGCTGCTGAAATAATGTTTGCAACCGCACTGATATTGTAATATATCGATATCGCTTTTGAGGTGCTCGGGCAACTTTTCCCAAACGAATGGAATTTCATTTGGGGCTAATGCAATCATTACTTCCTTGGGCATGTTTTCTAACTGTTTCACGGTCATTTTTCTTAATCCACCGGCTAGATGAAATGCTTTCAGTGATTGCAACATTTTAGTATAGTTATTGCGATCCATTTGCGGTGTTAATGGTGACGATGATGATGACATCTTTTACGCTGATGATTCGACAAGAAACTTTAAGCACAAATGTCCACACCAGACTGTTCCAAAATCCTGCTGACGATCGTATGTATAGTAAATAATTTTTGATGGTTCCGATCCCGTTTGTAGATATCGTACCAATTCGATCGGTGGGGGTAAATCGCCGAAGCTGTCATAATATGTTACTTTAGAATTATTTTTTCTATAAGCTACCCAATGAGTCCCTGCACCACGCGTACTATCCAAATTCACTATTGCTGCTTCGTAACGCCGAGGACCTTGTCTAGGTAATAAATCCCTCATATAAACGCCTCGAAAGTGTCCTATTCTTTTCTTTTTGGCATATTTTTCTATATCGATGTTAGATAGTGGTCTTCGAGGTAGGGATTCAATTAGTTTTTTGATCTACGATTTAAAAATAATCCCATACCTTTACGATATGGCTTTAGAAACAAACCATTTCCTTTCGATTTTAAATACAGGCCGGCACCGGTTTTATCTTCGCTGCTTTTTTTACTGCTTTTATGTCGCGCACAATTCCCGCTGCCCCACCGGCTAATGAACCCAAAGCTGATAACCCGGCAAAAATTGGTATTAATGGTAATATTCCACCAGTTTTAGGAATCGGTATTATTCTCGGTGTACGAACCTTCCTTTTGCCACCTGCCGCTTTTACCGATCTACGTACTGCCGACAGAGCTATTTTAGATGCATTCATGACATTTTTTTCCAACACATTTTTACTTCCGGCTTTTAATAATTCCGTTCGAACTGCTTGTCGAATAGCTGTTCCGAAACGGGCTTTCCGAACATGTCGATTTTTATTAACACCTTTCCTTTTTGTATGACGTGTGCCTTTACTAGATGTTTTTTTTTGTTGATAATGATGATGGTACACCCATACTAAAACGTTGTTTTCCTTTTATAATGTTTGTAACTAACCAAGCTGCTGTTTTTTCACCTAAACTGGAATCTTTCGATTTTACTCTATTCCAAGCACTTTGTTCGAGCTCGTAATCCGCTCGATGTCTCGCACTTATGTTGTCTTTATTATGTAAATAGGCTAAATCGTGTTTTTTGCATGCGGCATCCAAAGGATTAATGCCTGGATCACCTCTTGTTACACGTTTTATTACTTTTGTTCCGGGTCCGCAATATTGATAACCAGGAATTTGTACCTCGAATGGTAATTTATTTATTAACGAATTCACAATACCGTATCCAGTTTTGTTGGAAACGTGAGACCGTCCACTTCGTTTGACGCTCGGCATCTGAATGACAGTTTTTGTGAAAAATTGCCTATAAAATATCAAATTTTTCTAAGATGCGCGTTATCGATCTTAAACAAAAACTTCCTATTGACAATCTCGATGAAAAAGTCGGACTTGGATTTGAAAAGAAGATAATGAAGAGACACGGTCCTCTACTTCCTTCCTCTATTCGCGGCCTGTTAATTGGTCCATCCAATTGTGGAAAAACTAATGTCATGATTTCGCTGCTTACACATCCCCTTGGGCTACGTTTCGAAAATGTCTATATTTACTCGAAATCTCTGTATCAACCGAAATATGAGTATTTAAGGAAAATTTTAGCGCCCATCAAAGGTTTAGGCTACTATGCCTTTAGTGATTCCAGTAATATTGTGGAACCGTCCGATGCAAAACCAAACTCTATATTTATCTTTGATGATGTTATATGTGAAAAACAAGATGTTATAAGATCGTACTTTAGCATGGGACGTCATAAAAATATCGACTCCTTTTACCTAGCGCAAACATATTCGCGAGTGCCTAAACAGCTTGTGCGAGACAACGCCAATTTTATTATTATGTTTAAACAAGATGAGTTGAATATGAAACACATATTTTCCGACCACGTTTCACCGGATCTAACTTTTACTCAATTTCAAGAAATGTGCTCAAAATGTTGGGATAATAAGTATGGATTTTTAGTAATTGATAAAGACAGTGATGTGAAGTCGGGAAGATACCGCAAAGGATTTGATAGCTATATATTACTGTAATAATAAGAGAAAACGCTCATTTGATTGTTGAAACGTCCTTTGTTAACATCATGAATAACGCGATCGACTTAAAACGTAAACTAGTGGAAGCTACCAATGCCGTCAGAAAAAAATTTAAACAAATTAAAGCGGCTAAAGAGTTTAATGTTGTGGAATTGGAAAAGTTTTACGAGCCCATTTCTAAGCCGTTGACAACTATATCTGATGTGGTTAAGCAACGTCAGCAGCAGCAACAACAACAACAACAACAACAACAGCAACAACATTATCCAGCTACAAAGTCACATAGTCTCAGTACATCAGTGCAGTCGACTCAAATATCAGGTTTTCCCCAACCTACACATTCCTTTCAAACCTCCACACCTATTCAGCAGCAGCAGCAGCATCGCATTTCAAAAGAAGATATTAGCCAATCGTTGTTTGATACACCCTCGGCATCAACTAATACATCTCTCGCATCCGCTGACACCACAACTTCCGATACTTTAAACGCACACCTGAAAGGATTATGTTCGAAACCATCTCTATACGATACTGTATATGGTGTACGTTTTGGTTCAAAAACTGATTATAACAAAAATTTTATTGGTAATTTAGAGGTGCGTTTTCGAAATGGAAATATTGTCTTATACAGAAAAGGGAAAAATATTGCAGAATATGATGGATCACCGGCACTTTATGATTTGTTATTTCTTAAAACACCCCCAAGTGTAGGCAAGGAACAATAACAATTAAGTGATAATGTACTTTCAACGTACAAGGAAATTTTGGAATCAACGAGTGCTGTCTACAAAAATTTTAAAAAAAGTGATGGTTTACGGGAGACCAGATGGAACCAATATTTACGAATTATTAAACCTCTGATAATGGGCACAAAATTAGGTGGTACTATTACAAGAAAAAATCTCTCGGAAAAACTACAGTTACCCACAAAAAAGAAATTATCTTCGAAAAAATTTCAATATGTCTACTGGAACAAAGCTAAAGAGTTGGTGGATCGTTTACGTTTGTTGTGAAGTTCCAAAATGGCCGGTCACACTGGACACGAAAATGAAATTATGTCAATCATAGAGGAATTACGAGAAGAAGATATAATATATTAAGTTCAATATTTAATGATATTATTCAGTTCTTCCTTCGATCTGAAACCTTTAATATTACTAATAATATGGAGCCCAGTCTAGAAAAAATCAAGATTGTTAATGGACTACATAGAACTACTAGAAAAAATTTTGTAAGACGGCGCACGATCATAAAAGGATACAGAGATTTGTGGCAAATTGATTTGGCTGAAATGCAACAGTATGCTCATGAAAACGATGGTTATCGTTATATTTTGGTCTGTATAAATTGTTACTCGAAATTTGTCTATACCAAAGCCATAAAAAATAAGACTGGTATAGAAGTTACTAATGCGATGAAAAGCATCATTGAAGAGGCATCATATACACCAACAAATCTGCAAAGTGATCAAGGAAAGGAGTTCTATAATACAAACTTTCAAACCCTGATGAAAAAATATAATATAAATCATTATTCCACTTACAGCACAAAGAAAGCTGCAATTGTTGAGCGAGTCATAAGGACTTTAAAAAATAATTTATATAAACAATTCTCGACAAGAGGATCTTACAAATGGATACATATATTATCGGCAGTAACAAAAACCTATAACCATTCGAAACATCGCACCATTGGAATGAAGCCTGCAGACGTGCAAGAAAAAACACATATTAAAGCATATGATTATTTAAAAATTGTACCTAAAAAATTTAAGTTTTCCATGGGTGACATTGTGCGTATTAGCAAGTACAAAAGCTTATTCGAGAAAGGATATACGCCCTCTTGATCAACCGAATTGTTTAAAGTTGTAAAAGTTAACGTTACAAATCCACCTACTTACTTGTTGGAATCGTTAGAAGGTCAGCCTATAAGAGGGTGTTTTTACGAATCAGAACTACAAAAAACAAGCAGTCCTGACGTTTATCTAGTAGAAAAGGTCCTTAGACAACGCAAGAAAAATCACATCGAACAATTATTTGTCAAATGGCTAGGATTTCCCAACCACTTCAACTCTTGGATAGATAAAGCTAATATTGTTTAAATAACATATTGTATGGCTATATTTTTTATTTAAAATGTAAAATAAATAAACAATATATTGTAAAATAAAGTTTTTTATTTCAATCTTCATTATTAAAAACAATGACAATAAAACATCATACACATAAATAACATTTCAATATTCTTGGAGGGAAGGTCCAATTCACCGACGACTACGACGTTATCTTCAAGGCTATGCCACTCGGAGTGCGTTCTCCTATTCTTTAACCTGCTTTCCCTTTTTTTAGATTTTTTTTGAAGTCGAGCCGTACGACAGTGCGCTTAATGAGTCATTTAAAGGCTGATGATAGAGTATTTTCTGCATAACTTCAATTTTTGTTTTAAGCTCACTATTATTTTTGTATATCATGGGGAGAACATCCTTGTTAAATATGTCACATATTACAATTGCAAAATTGTAAAACTTTCTATTAACAAAGTGTTTTGTCACAGCATCGTCATCATCTTTAGGTTCGCCTAAGTTGGTTATGATTTTTCCACCCATATCATACTGCCCATCCGCTGTAAGTTTAAAACCAATCCCTTGTGGCCCAGATAATATATGATATTTTTCATTATATTTCTGACGGCCAAATTTATCAATTGTGTTGTTTCCTCGACTCATTTTCAATCTTTACTAAACTATTTTATTTTTATTTGCCCTACTTATATTAAATATTTCAGCTGAGAAAAAGAAACACTGACTATGATCTATTGGGTTGGTATGTTTATAAAAGAAATAAAATAAAACTGTGATTGTAACAGATATTTATTTACAGTTATTTAATTGCACAAATACAAAAATTATAAAAAATTAATTTTCCATGTCTTCGTTTTCGTTGCTCAAAATTCTATCCCATCCGACACTATTTCGATCGTCAACGTCTTGGGCTGTTGCTGTTGCAGAAACCAATTCATATTTTGCAGCAAGCTCACCTGGTAAATGTGGAATATTGACGAGGTATTCTTTTAATTCTTCTTCAACCATTTCAGCACAAAATGTATCCATGTCTATGGAACCATATAAAAATTTGTCGCACAAGTGTGCCCCAGCCATAAAATTGATTGTATCCCTGATCTCGTTCTTATATTGATCTTTGGTTACATCAATATGCTACCAATCATTTACGCTATCTAACATATCGTGAGCCCTATTTCTTAATTCTCTCCCCAACCAAAATATGTATCTATCTACACATTCGTTGGCGGTCGTCGTCGTCGTCGTCGCATCAGCAGACATCTTTAACACAAATAATGAACACGCGTAAGTATTCTGACATGTGCAACTATATTTTAAATTTAATTACATCCTTTTTTTCAAACAATTTACATACAATTTACTCCAATGAGCCTAAACGTAATAATGTTCGAGTATTGTTTCCAAAAACTCTAGTGCCCTGCCCCAAATAAGTTAGAGTGTATTTATCTTTAGTTTTACTCATAATATCTACAATATCGTCAGATAGTGTTTCGGCCACACGTTTTGGCAAAAAAGTCTCAAATGTGCTATTATCACCGTCATCGTGTAAAGCCACTAAAAGAGTTTTACCAAATCGTGTAGTCATTGAAACCATCTTTACAATTTTATACACTTTGCCTACAATCATTTCGCTAACCTTTTTTCTCTCTAAAACCTCGAAATCTTTGCTAAACATTTCATTAATTTCATCTAGAGTTTCTTTTGCAATACTCATTATTGAAAAAATGGTATATAAATCCAAAAATTACCGTGAATATAAAAGCACTTTCAGAACACTACACGAACACAATATTTGATGTTTATGCCACTGATATCTGCGACTGTTTGAAGTCACTTCTTTTCCCATGAACCTTTATAGAGAGGTTTCAAGGTCGAATTGTAACAATGGTGGGGGTAGCTTAACGATAGAGATAGTGGGAGGAGTATTCAAGGTCAAATGACGTCACACATTTAAATTGGTATAAGGATAACTTCAAGGACAAAATATAATGAAACAAATAACTACATTTTATGTACTTTATTGATTGATTTTTTTCTGCCATTCTTCTGTACGTGTAACATTATCACCTAAACCTAATTTTCTTAATTTGTTCAATAATAATTGTTTGTTTTTATTTCTTAGAAAATTCTTACAAACTATACTAGCTAAAAGACACACTTCGGCATGGTCCATATACTTAAAAAATACACTAAAGTCCTGAGCCTCCGAATCTTGCATTTCATATGCGTAAAATTCCGAACAGGCTGCAGAAATTAGAAATTCTTCGTACATTTCTCGCACTAAACTTTCCATATTAACTACTACTACGTTAAACTTAAGTCCTACACTCTAATTTCATCTAACACAACCGGATCTGCAATGAACCTAATCAGTTTTTCCAAACAGTCACTAAACCCCAACTTTTTTATCTCACGAACAAAGTCTTATAAATTTATTGTTTTGCTGCAATATTTACGACATGCATTCGCAGCCTTTTCATATTCATAAGCCAAATCACAATAGCGCGACGCCCATTCTGCTCGACTTTTCATTGCATCATTGAAATAATTACTAGCCGTTTCAGTGAACTCATCGCCCAATTTTTTTACTGTCTCTTGCAAAGCACTATTCATATTATTCACTCATTTTTTACATTCACGACACTTTTTTATTGCTGGTGCTGGCCCATCTATATAATGACGATATATTTGTTCATAGTGAATGTGTGACAGAATTTGATTATAGACTCTGGCCAATGACATATTGAGGTAGCGTTAATTACTTTATCTATAATCATTTTTGTCCCATATTAATTAGTAACTATTTTAATAACCTACAATTAAATATCAACGTAACAAAGACACTCTGGAAGTCTGGTCGTTCAACTTCTCTCTTGCTGTTTTAGTACCAAACACTACGGTTATTAAAGCTTACCACAACCATGACTCAGATCTTCAGGACTCAGGAAAGGCTGCTCATTAGTTGGTCAGTAGACATCTCTGGTCTCGTAGATCTCGCAGCAGCGCGCTCGCAAGTTAATTCGCGTGAAGGTTTTAATTAAATTGAATAAAACAAGTTTCTCAAAACAACTTAGTCTATTGAACAAAAATAAATAGAATAAAAACGAACTATTTACAATGAGAAACTTAAAACTAATAACAATTACGAAAAACTAACATAATTGCTCTTCTCGGCCGTTGTTTTAACCAAAAGCGTAAAACCCAATTTTGAAAAAAACACGTATAAATAGCTTAATAAAATATTAAACAAAAAAAGGAATAAAACGCGAAAACAGCTATTTATATTACTTAATCGAACCGTATGAAAATCGCGAAATGCCCCCACTAAAATAACACACGATAATCCCTTAATTCCCCAAATTAAACAAAACAAATCAAACAAAGAAAACCTTCATTTCCGTCAAATATACCCTACGGCACTGGGCTTATAGAATGGTACCGATCACCCTTGTTCGAATTTCAAATTGGAACTAAAATTTACTATTCCTTAAAACAGTGTATTTCTACATCTTACACCCCCTCTCCCTTTGTTTTCCGTTTGTATCCAAATTAGGCGATGGAACCCAGCATATTTCTTCCCTTAAGTTCGAAGATTTGGGAGTTTTCCCACTGAGAGCGTTAGCTGTACCATACCGGAGGTTTGATTCACGAATTGACCTGTGAGCATCTTAAGCTTAATTTTTATATAACACAATTGATAAAACTATTCTACTTCTTTCTATAACTAAAAGAATATATGTTAAAGACTGTAAAAAAAAACTATTCACTTTTCTTGGCTGTTTTGGCAATAAACATCTTAACTCATTATTTCTTGTGAATAGAAAAAACAATTATTAATCATAATTCTTTTTACAAATGGCCAAACGATATATTTCCGTTATAGTGAGTTTATTTGATCATTCTTTTGTTTCCCAATAATGGGAAAATCGTTCAATACTCTAAAACACCTTAACGGTATTCCACACACCACATGCTAAAACTACCCTTTCACATCTGGTCCTCTATACTTAACCAGGGCAGGATTACTTGGACGGATTTATAGGCAGTTCTAAGAGAGGGTCTTTTACGTCTTCATAAATTAACTGACTTTATGTATTTTTTTAGGACAACATTTAAACGACTAAGGTCATAAAAGTTAAGTTCGATAACTGATTTATTTATCCTTTAGACCTTCGTGGATAGTGATAAAAAAAATATAACTACCCTATTCCCACGGCATATCTATTCACAGAGTGATTATTTAATTATTTATTTTAACAAAATATAGTTGACATTGAACAATGAAAATAATTAACATTTGTTCCATTACATTTTACCCTCCCCCTTAGATTGAACATTTTCCCACAAAAGGAAAGCAAAATAATACAAATCTCAACTACGCTGCAATATATCAATTTGTAGATTGATACAATAAACCTTAACCTAATCTTCTTCATTCTTCTTTCTTCATTAAGAAGTTTCTTTAAAACACATCTGCTAAGTGCAGTCTTTTACGATCGAGTTTCACTTTTCCACGAACACGCACTTTTTCACTAGTCTGAACAAGTACCGCTTTTCACGATTCACTGTCACGTCCTTGTGAGTCTTTAACCAGTCCCTGCATTGTCCCCTTCGTGTTCTGGACTCCTCTTGATGACCCGAACGTTGCAGAGAATGCAGCTACCTGATTGCTATGTTGTTCAAAAGCAAGGCTGCTCGCATGCTTGTTAGATGTTCTCTGTACCCATAGTTTTGCAATTAAATCCACTATTATTGAATCGTTACAAGCTTCCTCTGTCGTGACCTATGTGAAGTGCATGAACTCGATCTCTCGACCTTGGAAAATAGTTTCCTTGTATGAGAATCAGTGTGGTTGATCCCCATAAATTTCCTTGCTGTCAATTGGTACTGCTTCCTTGGTAATGAATTCAATGTTGACTCCACTTCTCCATGTCCATTCCAAGCAAAACACATCGTTGGAGTTAACCAGTGAAATCGAATGTTTCGTCGTGGAAGGTTCGTCATCTGCTTCTGCCTCTTCCAATGTCCTTTGCGTCATAGGTTGTAGTAATTCCAGCCCCACTGGGTCGGTTTGCTGTGTCGCTTTCACTGAAGTTCCCGGACTCTGTCATGGCTTCATACGAGGGAGAACTTGTTCGTCAAACATCACCTACGCAGTTGGATGACCCAATTTCAGCGATACCATTAGCTATCTACGGTAGAAAGTACTGCTTGCTCTAAAACTCCAAGACATTACTAATATTCTCGACAAATATAAACACCTAAAACTCCAGGAGAAAAACAAAAATAATAATACCATCACCCTTAAAACAAACAAACAAAACAAAAAGAAATACTCCTGACGTATTACACAGTGTGACGTATCTTCTTTTAGCTATCTGGCTCTACTGTGTCACTCATCTCTGTACTTTGGGAACATTTCTTGCTGCGACAAACTGCTATTTATAATAACATTTATAATAATATTTGCTATAATATTTGCTAACTGATCACTCGATCCCTAAATTAATCAAACCCATTTATACACGTATTTACTTTCTTTAAGACCCCCGTACGCGAACTTCTTTTACATCCGTACCATGTATCTCTCTAACATCTGTCACTACACCACTTAATTCGACAATTCGCTATGGCTTATGCTTTTCTCGGCTGCTTTTGTATCCTCCTATGTTCCTGGATTGCGTGATACTTAGTGTTATAACTTGAACTCTTACAGTGTAGTTTTGTTGACTGTAATTTATTGACCCAAAAGTAACCCTTAAACTGTATAATTACTTAAATGAAATCCACACATTTGCATTTTGAAGTGCGATATTTTTACTATGCATACATATAGTGTGAATTGTCTACTGGAGTCTTTGATAAGAACTCTTGACAATCGTAGACCTGATGTTAAAAACGGTAATTGCCAATTTGGTCTTTTTCACAGCCAACTAAACCTCGTCCATTTGAATCTAGGTATTTTAAAAGCATTTCCCGGAAAAAGCTGTTCTTAGGATGTGCAAATTATCCTTCACAGTCTTTAATCCATCTAAATTAGCCATTTTACTCTGCCAAATTCGCTAGTGTTATTGCAAATTGCGAAAAAAAAATAATAATTCCTTTAAGTCCTTTTTAACTCCACGCCACTAATTCTAATAATGACCGAAGATCATATTTCGAATAACGGTGACTGGTCTGGAGTACTGTTTAAAAATTTCTACCTGTTTCGAACAGGGACGGACTCCTTCTTTTAGTATAAAGATAATTCCAAACATGGACTTTCATTTACATAAAAGTAGATCTTTCCGAATTGAGCTATAGATGAATATGTTTTTTTTTAAACTTTGTGTGATTTTGCAATGGCTGCTTAATGTGGCTTTATATAAATACTATTATGCCATCCAAATAAACATCACAATGTAAGTCTAACAGATAGTAAATTACACACATCATTAATCACTGCTAAGTAAATGGAGAATTAGCTAGCCTAAAAGACATATGGTTACATTTCTAGTGACCCCAGAGACTGAATATACTATTTATTCTCTATTCCTTGGGTCAAGTTCAACCCGCCAATAGCCTTTAGTCGTGTTCGGTGTAGAAAATACTTAAGCTTCTCCTATCGTCTTATTCTGTCAAGCATACTAAGATTGGAGAACAAAAGTAAAGTATAATTTTACTAAGTTGGTAAAATCGATACAACATCTAAATTCCTTGGTCCGGTCCTGACTTCTTTCTTATTAGGACCACTGCTACACTTCAAAGAGATACAGAGGGTTTATTAATCTATTTCGTCTATTTAATTCTTAATTTTTCCGCGAAACTCACACGAATTTCGATAAGGCGCTCCTTCGTCCATAGTTTCTAATGGCTTATCTTCCATCTCGAAGCTGTGGCCATAACTCTGAAACTATAACATCATACTACTTTCGCTTATCTTCCTCTTTGAAGATATCCAGTAAAAAAAACGTAACATTTTACACCTCTCGGCATCTTCTTCGTGAAGATGTCCCGTAATTCTACAAAAAACGTAACATTTTACACCTCTCGGCATCTTCTTCGTGAAGATGTCCCGTAATTCTACAAAAAAAACGTAACATTTTACACCTCTCGGCATCTTCTTCGTGAAGATGTCCCGTAATTCCCCAAGAACTGTAACATTCCACTATTGCGGCATCTTGCAAACGGTAACATACATTCTCATAATGTACTCTATGCTGGCAAGACATAGACTCATTCATAAACAAAAACAGCCTTAGTGAGAGACCGCTGTAAACTCCACCCTACCTAGACTAACTACATCTACCAAATTTTAAATGCAAGTGGAATTATTAATGGACTGGGTATTGGAAAACAATAAGAATGAGGAGAACACTATACTTTGAATTGTTTGATTGTGAATAAATGATATTAAATTATTGATAGTCGTGCAAATGTCGACAATTATATGATTGAATGGCTTATAATTATAGTGTCCACGCGTCCGCGAACGCCATAATCACAGCCCTGAAATGAGTGAAATTTTCAAGTATTCAAACAGTCCTGCAAGAGTCGGTTGCCTCCAGTTACTACCGCTCTTTCTACTCTGATGGCCAGTCAGAAGTATTAGACTGCTGAATTATTTTACTATTGTTAAACCAAGGGTTATCCTCAAACTTTTCCAAACTATTGAATATCAGGTTAATCTCTAGATAACTTCAGAGTTTTTTCTAAACTCTGAACGTTTCCCTAGAAATATGTCACGGATGGTAGACCTGGGAACTAGACTTGTATGCCCCACTCATACGTGGTACCACTTTTAACTAGTATTAAAAAAAACTCCACGATCAGGCCTTGTCTCCCTTAGACCATCTCGCTAGCACCAGCATTTCTGCCCGTCGTGCTAAAACTGCAACAAGTTGCAAAACTCAGAGGCGTCTAGTTCACCAGCATTACTGCCTTGAACGACAGTATGGTAGGGTCGTACTAGATAGCCATTCAGCAAGATCAAGCTATATCTCCGCAACTCCGATTTCTTTAGACTGAAAATAATTACAGGCTTGCATTTTTCCAAAAACTCTATTCTAAATTTGGAAAATTTAAGTTGTTACCATAGGCAATGAATAAGTGTTCTATATTCTTTCCAGACGGAAACTTTCCTGATGTAAATCAAACTTCAGTTTTGCCATGTCTTTCAATTTCTTAATGAAAAATTTTAGGGTTTCGGCTTCCGTCCAACTTTGTTGGCCAGAAGTCGAAATCACGGCTTCTATAAAAGCCTCATAATCCTTTCCTCCAGTGTAAGGATCAATATTATCCCAATCATTTATTCCGGTTAGTAACTGTTTTATCGTCTTCAGATCGTCTAAGTAGAAAGATCTAGGCTTTCGTAACCTAGTCTCCGACTCAGAGTCACCGACCACTGGTTGTTCTTTCCTAGATTGTTTTGTTGTTACTAACTCTTTCTCAACTTTTGCCTGTAATTCCACAATCTGTCTTCGCAGTGCTTCTACACTTCTATACTCTGACTGACCCTCATGGCCGCCAGTTACAGCCTTATTGCATTTGTCGTGTTCCGACATTCAATAAGTTGCCTTTTCTATGTTGTTATATATTCACGAACTGTTTACCCGGATATAGCTTCGTCTAACCGCTGTTACATTCTTTACTCCGCTATATACCTAAATATAGCCATATTTAAACTCCGTTACGTACTTACACCGCTATATCACCACCAGATATTTTCGATATCTAGATATAGCACACAAAATACTCCCGTCTTCTTCACTCTAAACTCAAAAGAAGACAAATCGACACAGAGCCGCCTTCAAAATTCCCTTAATACACGTTATTTCATCCCTTATTTATTTATTTTACTATCTCTCTACACAAAAAAAAAATAAATTACCGCGATATTAACCGCCGCTCTAATCCAAATCTCGTATTATAAACAACTTCCGAGAAAAAAAAAATAAATAACGCGTTATAAAGCGATAAATACTCTAACCGGGTTTTAATGTTATACGCCCCAAACAATTAAAAAAAAATGTTTAGCTATTATCTCGATCACAGCTAGCAAAATATTATCTATATCCTTATCCGTTTTAAAACCATCCTTTTGTTCTGCAGGTCAAATTCTCAAAACTCTAGTTTCACAAATCTCGGTCACAGTATCCGATTACCGTGAGCCTAACTTCGGACTTCTGACAGCGATTCTAAAATTTCACACAGCACTAATTTCTCTTAAAATAAAAACTGAAAAATTCCTCATGTTAAAAACGATGTTAACTCTGTAAGTGAAATGATAGACAGAATTATGTATGTAAACTCAAAATTCGAAATATTCTTAACAAATAGAATTTATTACACAAATAATAATCACTCCGGATCCCCTTATTAACTCTATCCTTTATAAATTTACCGCAACACTCAAAATAAATGCTGCAAAATATAACAGTAACTTATTACGGCAATAAAAATCCAAAAATAAAGTGTCCCTTCTGTCTAGCTTACACTACAGGTAAAAAGTAAAAGTTTTTGTGTAGAAAATATATAGGATATTGTTACGAATCTACTAAATTTTATAAAATACAAATGCAAATAAATGTTCGCATGCAACCTACCTTTGTTGCCCAAACACAACAAAAAAAAATAATTTGAAATAACCTGTAAAACAACCACAAAAATACGTAACTAATAAAATATAGATTTATGACGCCCTGTTAAATTCTCAAAGAACACCTGAAAGATACTCAAAACAACTGTATATATTATACATTTCCAACGATATTCTCTTACTCAGCTACACCAACACTGCACGTGTAAAGAAGAAAAATAAACACTCCGACCTGTAACTCTCTTGTCGTTCCTGAAAGAAAAATAAATAAAACTAATAAAACTAATTGCCTGTCTCGGAATCAGGAAACAAGCTGACAATCCGCGTCAATAAATCTCATTGTCCTCCTAAAATTGTTCCTAAAAACTGCTAAAATAATAAAAAAAAATAACAATCAAGTTATAACAAAACTTTGCTAAATACAAATGCTGCCACCTTTATGATAATAGAATGATCTTTAAAAATGCCTGAAAAGGAAAATTTTTAACATAATACTTCACATATCAAACGCTGAAAATAAAATATTATTTATAAATCGCTATTATAAATCACTTTGCACAAATTCATAGTTAAACAGGAATAAGTTTAAACCTTTCATCATATGTTTATAAAATAAAACAAAAATCCAACTTCGTAACAATCCTATATATCTAAACTACTAGTCAGAACAATTTTCTTCCATCTCTTTCTAAATTTTAACCCGTTAGGATAATTAACTATTACCCTTTAAGACAAACATTTCTTGAAATACAGGAGTTTATCTAAGACTCCTCGCTAAAATAAACAATATAAAAACAACGATTTTTAAATTCACTTGCATTTCTCAGTACCGATTGTAAATCTTAACATTACACAAAGTAAAAACATATTAGGAAGAAATAAATTGTTGTAACTACAATAGTAAATTAACGTGATTTCTACACTAATCACGGAGATACAATCTGAAATGTCGTTAGTCTCCAAAACTACTTAAAACTTGACACTTGTTGTAGTTATTAATTCACAGATTAATAAAACCGGATGAAAACTACTTTTTTAACCCTTTTAACTTTAAAATAAATTGATATTTTATCTGTAAAGTTACTAGGTATGTCTTGTATTCTCAATAAAACTTTTTTAACCCTTTTAACTTTAAAATAAATTGATATTTTATCTGTAAAGTTACTAGGTATGTCTTGTATTCTCAATAAAAATAATTACTCCTCAAAATAATCACCAAAATAAATGTATTTTATTTCTAATAATATCTAGCTTTAGCCCGAATATTTTTTTTACAAAATACGCAACATTTATACTTCGATAAAATAATAATAATAATTTCCCAACAAGTGACAAAAGTAATTAGTATGCAGGTACGTGCAACTGATGTTCTGAATCTGTTGTGGTTTTGTGTCTTTATCTAACCTGAAAACCCTAAATTTTCTAGCAACTTCCTAACCAAGATTTTACATATTTTTCCTTAAAATATTAACTTTTTTTAATTAAACTGAAATAAAGAAAAGAGAATCCAATTAATGAAATTTTCAAAGCTATAAATTCACTAGTCATGAACGTTCCAAAACAAACAAAAATTTAAAAAAAATATTTAAATTTTCAAATCAAAATTACTAACTGATAAAAAAAAAATAGCTACTACGCGTTGGTTCTTTTTGTTAAAATATTAATCTTGCAACTACGCCAATTTTATTTATCAAAAATTTTAAAGCAAAAATTAATTTTTATTAACATCCCTTAAGCTGGCCATCAAATTTTATGTGACAGAATTTGATTATAGACTCTGGCCAATGACATATTGAGGTAGCGTTAATTACTTTATCTATAATCATTTTTGTCCCATATTAATTAGTAACTATTTTAATAACCTACAATTAAATATCAACGTAACAAAGACACTCTGGAAGTCTGGTCGTTCAACTTCTCTCTTGCTGTTTTAGTACCAAACACTACGGTTATTAAAGCTTACCACAACCATGACTCAGATCTTCAGGACTCAGGAAAGGCTGCTCATTAGTTGGTCAGTAGACATCTCTGGTCTCGTAGATCTCGCAGCAGCGCGCTCGCAAGTTAATTCGCGTGAAGGTTTTAATTAAATTGAATAAAACAAGTTTCTCAAAACAACTTAGTCTATTGAACAAAAATAAATAGAATAAAAACGAACTATTTACAATGAGAAACTTAAAACTAATAACAATTACGAAAAACTAACATAATTGCTCTTCTCGGCCGTTGTTTTAACCAAAAGCGTAAAACCCAATTTTGAAAAAAACACGTATAAATAGCTTAATAAAATATTAAACAAAAAAAGGAATAAAACGCGAAAACAGCTATTTATATTACTTAATCGAACCGTATGAAAATCGCGAAATGCCCCCACTAAAATAACACACGATAATCCCTTAATTCCCCAAATTAAACAAAACAAATCAAACAAAGAAAACCTTCATTTCCGTCAAATATACCCTACGGCACTGGGCTTATAGAATGGTACCGATCACCCTTGTTCGAATTTCAGATTGGAACTAAAATTTACTATTCCTTAAAACAGTGTATTTCTACATCTTACACCCCCTCTCCCTTTGTTTTCCGTTTGTATCCAAATTAGGCGATGGAACCCAGCATATTTCTTCCCTTAAGTTCGAAGATTTGGGAGTTTTCCCACTGAGAGCGTTAGCTGTACCATACCGGAGGTTTGATTCACGAATTGACCTGTGAGCATCTTAAGCTTAATTTTTATATAACACAATTGATAAAACTATTCTACTTCTTTCTATAACTAAAAGAATATATGTTAAAGACTGTAAAAAAAACTATTCACTTTTCTTGGCTGTTTTGGCAATAAACATCTTAACTCATTATTTCTTGTGAATAGAAAAAACAATTATTAATCATAATTCTTTTTACAAATGGCCAAACGATATATTTCCGTTATAGTGAGTTTATTTGATCATTCTTTTGTTTCCCAATAATGGGAAAATCGTTCAATACTCTAAAACACCTTAACGGTATTCCACACACCACATGCTAAAACTACCCTTTCACATCTGGTCCTCTATACTTAACCAGGGCAGGATTACTTGGACGGATTTATAGGCAGTTCTAAGAGAGGGTCTTTTACGTCTTCATAAATTAACTGACTTTATGTATTTTTTTAGGACAACATTTAAACGACTAAGGTCATAAAAGTTAAGTTCGATAACTGATTTATTTATCCTTTAGACCTTCGTGGATAGTGATAAAAAAAAATATAACTACCCTATTCCCACGGCATATCTATTCACAGAGTGATTATTTAATTATTTATTTTAACAAAATATAGTTGACATTGAACAATGAAAATAATTAACATTTGTTCCATTACAAATGTAACAGGGTAAGCTTAACTGTAGTTCCTTATCACACCGATATAGCGCTGGCAGCTTATCCCAAATTTGCCGTAAACTCAGCGTATCAACGCAAGTTTTTAAATATTCGAGAGGAAAAAATGCTAGATCCTTCTCTTCAAAATCACACAAACTTTTTAAATTACTCTGATATAAACAAATTACTCTGCCGACTTGCTCTATAATTTTTTCTTTAGATAGTTCCGTATCTGACATTTCACACTGAATGAATGCAAATAGACTCACACAATTTATAGAACAATTTGCAATGTCAAAATCATTTCAAGATCATCCCACACTATTACAATGCACAAATAACTACTTCAAGGTCACACACCCAAGGTGACCTCCAACAAAGTCAAGGTCGTCTCGACCAAAGCCAAGGTCAAGGTCACACACACAACCTTGAACACAAGGTCAAGGCCAAAGCACACGTGCACTTTCAAGGTCAATGACAAGGACATGTGGGCGGGGCCAAAGAGGGGTGAGGCAAGGTCAAGGTCGAGGAGTGGGGGGATAGAGAGGATCGGGTTATGTTCACTACTCCCCCGCTAACTTCCGTGCGACACGAAAACGAGCAGTACCATGAAACGAATGAGAGGGTGTATTTACTTTTCGTCTAAACTTATAACGTAATCGACGAAATTTGGAATATTTAATGACTATTTGATACATTGATTGTTTTAAATCCATCAAATAGTCGAAATACAAAAAAATTAGTTTTTGTTGGCCGTTGAGCGAAAAGAAAATTGATGTTTCTGTTACAAAATAAGCATTTATTCTAATAAAAATACTAGTGAAACGCAACGGTAATTTTTAAGTAAATAAGCTAATAGACCACTTTAAAATTAAAAATCATTCTCAAAAATAAACTTTTATTGTGCTAAAAAATACAAGTAACTCATTCAGTAATTGTAAATAAATAAACAAATAATTAAATTCAATTTAAATCAACACAAACACCTAAAAGTCTTCAAGAAGTGTTCAAACAGGCCTCCACTTTGAGCAAGACAATAAACCAGTTTATTGTAGAATACGGTTCACGAAAACTTCAGGGGTTATATCCCTATTAGCCCTTTCTATCATGTACTCACAAAACACCATACGTGTTTCCTGGTCTTTCGGAAAAATTTCTTGAGTTATTCGCAATTTGTAACAGCGATATTTGTTCCGCTTTAAAATATTCCGAATTGTTCGAGTATTCATGTCAAGTTAAAATGTAATGGAACAAATATTAATTATTTTACGCTGTTCAATGTGAACTATATTCTCTTAAAATGAATAATTAAAAAATCACTCTGTGAGTAGATTTCTGGTGGGAATAGGGTAGTATATATATTTTGTTATTACTACTCAAGGAAGTCTAAAAGAAAATTTAAATCAGTTATCGAGCTTAACTTTTACTATCTTTGTCTTTTAAATATTTTCTTAAAAATACATAATAAGACCCTCTCTAAGATTTACCTATAAATCAGTCTAAATTATCCTACCCTGGTTATGTAAATAAAACCAACGTGACAAGGGTAGTTTTTTTAACACATGGTGTACGAAATGCCGTTAAAATGCATTAAAATACTGAACGATTTTCCCATTATTAGGAAACAAAAAAATAATCAAATAAACTCATTATATTGTAATATAACGTTTGACCTGTGAAAGGAATTAATATAGCGATTGCAAGAAAGAATGATTTAAATACCAGCAATATGAATAAAAGGGCACTTAGGTTTTTTCACAGAGGTTATATTATCTTATTCCTTTAGTTATAGAAATAAATAGAATAGTTTTATTAATTATATTTATATAAAAATTAAGATTAAGATGCTCAGGGGCCAATTCGGGAATTAAGTATCCAGTATAGAAGGGCTAACGCCCTCTACATTTCGAAACTCAACTTGATATTTACAGGGTTCCATGGGATAACGGGAAACAGAGTGGTGTTGAGGGGATAAGGTACGAGGACGCCCTTTTAAAAAATACTAAACTTCAGTTCCAATCTGGAAGTCGTTTACGGTGGTCGATACCACTCTTTAAGTCCAGTGTCGTAGAGTATATTCGGCGGGAATGAAGGGTTCCTTTGTTTTATTTTCACTTTAATTGGGGAAGTTAAGGGAATATCATGTGTTATTTTAGTCGATCATTTCGCGATTTTAATACCAACTGGTTAAGAAATATAAACAGCTGTTTCATTTGCGTTTTATTCTTTTTTCTGATTAATGTTTATTAAGCTATTTGTAAGTGTTTTTTTTTTTCAAAATTGTGTTTTACGTTTTTGGTTAAAAGAACGGCCAAGAAGAGCAATTATGTTAGTTTTTTTTTGCAATTGTTATTAGTTTTAAGTTTCTCATTGTAAATAGTTCGTTTTTTCTATTTATTTTTGTTAATAGACTAAGTGTTTTGAGAAACTTCTTTTTTTTATTTTAATCAAAAACCTTCACATAAATTAACTCGCGGGCGCGCTGTTGCGAGGTACAAAACAAGAGATGTAATCTGACCAACTAATAGGCAGCCTTGTCTAAGTCCTGAAGTTCTGAGTTATGGTTTTGGTAAGCTTAAATAACCGTCGTTGTTTGGTACTAAAGCTGCAAGAGAGAAGATGAACGTCCAGACTTCCAAAGTGTCTTTATTACTGTAAAATTTAATTATAGGTTATCAAAATAGCTACTAATTAATATGAGGCAGAAAAAATGATTATAGATGAAATGGTTAACGGTACCACAATATATCATTTGCAAGAGTCTATGATCAAATTCTGTCACACTTCGGCAATTACGGTACTATTGCAAGGAAAATTAATTTCTGCTAAACTACAATCTCTCGATTTGCTCGTTCTTCAGTATTTGGGGAACCGGTTGCTCTTCATTATTATCAGTGCATTTTTTACAAGTTTTTAGACAACCAGTTGTCTCAAATTTTTTAATAATTTCCGAAATTCTAAATTTTCAAGGAACAGGATGATTTTCGCACGTAAATGCAAATCTGCCGATTATCTCATCCACATCTTTACCAGAAAGTACCACTTAATAATCTGCTCTTTTTGTTCCGTGGAATAAACTACCATTTCAAATACAAAAAAAATTTGGCGCGAAACACGGAAATACCAATACGCTTCGACAGCCTGAATGAAAGCAAATATCTTGGAATCCTCTTGTAGTGCTAGGGCGTGGCGTATGCTGCCGCCCGCTCTCACCGCACCAGCATTGTATTACCCCTCACCCTAGGGCCAAACTGGTAATTTATTAAATTTAAGCACGTATGTCGATGCTTACTGTCTCATTCTGATTTGATGAATAATATAGTATTTTCTTTATCTTACTTAAGAAACTTCCAGGTTCCGGTTTGGATTTTCCACACTTTAAATTTATTATATATATATATATATATATATATATATATATATATATATATATATATATATATATATATATACATATATGTAATCGAAGGTTTTCGGGTATCCCTTGAGAATATCCGACATAACATATATATATATATATATATATATATATATATATATATATATATATATATATATATATATATATATATATATATATATATATATATATATATATGTAAGGGGGGAGTAGTCCCGACTGACTAGTCAAGAAACAAGATTACTTTCGTTCTCAATACCCTAATGTTATTACAAATTTTTTACTTAAGAATCATAATAGTACACCTTTTGTGTCAAACAAACAAAACAGAAGCAGGCGTTTTCTAAGGCACCACCTTGATTTATATATACTACGTAGTGATAAAGGTAATGTAACTGTACCAATGGAAAAAGACGAATATCTGTTAAAGAGTCAAGAATTATTGGATGATGCCAACTATTACAAAAAATAAGTTACATTCTTACACTTCAATTTAAAGCTAATAAATTAGTTAAATCTCTGTACGACAGGGGTGCCGTTGATGAAGATAGTAAACCTAAATTATGATACAATCTGTCCCAGATTTTACACATTACATAAAATTTATAAACCAATCTTATCAATACGTCCCATTGTCTCATCAATTAATTGTCAAAATGGTTCTATAGCTAAGTATCTCAATAATAGTCTAACTAGAGCTTATAATTTTAATAATGAATTTTATGTAAAGGACTCATTCTCATTTAGCATTTTCGTTAATAATTTTCAATTATCTAAGAACTATGTAATTGTCAGTTTCGGTGTAGTCGCCTTTTTTCCCAATTTACCTTTAGAGGCTATTCTCAACAACCTTCGTGAGAAATGAGATGACATATCACAGTACTGTGGGATCGATTATGACTTATTTGAGCAACTCATGGAATTTGTATTCGTTTCCAACGTGCTAGTGTTCAATGATAACTATTATAAACAGATTTTTGGAACACCAATGGGGTTTCAAATTTCTCTCATTTTAGGTAACTATGTGCTGGATGATCTAGTTAAGGATGGTCCCCAATACATGCCTTTTTACATTCCATTTGTCAAAGTTGATGACTTATTGCTTTCTGTACCTGCTGGTAGAATTGAGATAGCTCTGCAAGAGAGATACGCTCTGATTAAGGCAGAAACTTTGAATCTGAAGTTTTTACGAACTTTTGCAAGCTTCTAAAAATCCACAAGACTAGAACAATACCCCTACATCCATAGTCTGATAAAATGGTTGAGAGGTTTTACAGAACGCTGGAGAATTACATCAGAATACAAGTCAATGAACAACTAAATGAGTGGGATAAATGAATTCAGCCATTTTTACTAGCCTATCGTCCAGCTATTCGCGATACCACTAGAAAAACACCTGCTAGCATAATTTTTGGAAAAGAATTACGTCTTTCAGTCGATTTGCTTACTGGACGACCACCTGATTCTGAAGCAACTTGGGAAGATTACACCAACCAACTCAATAAGCAGCTTCAGGTCTTACACGAAGAAGTCGGTCAAAAATTACAAATAGAAAGCGACACAATGAAGACCCACTATGACCTTAAAGCCAATACTGGTGGATTCATGGTTGGTGAAAAAGTTTGGTTGTACAATCCGAAAAGAATCAAGAGGCGTTCACCAAAGCTTCAAAAGTCATGGGAAGGTTCATACCACGTAATGACCCGACTAAACGATCTAGTGTACCGAATTCAGAAAAGCCCTCATACGAAGATGAAAGTCGTGCATCTTGACAGATTGGCCCATTATTAAAATCAAGAAGGTTGATCGGGACGATCAAGGCTTGGAAGGGGGCAATCTAAAGAACTTTATAGCGTTTTACACTTCATAATATTAGTTTGTGTTGGTAGTTTGTTCGGTTTTAGGTTTATTTTTTACGAGTTCATAATTTAAATAAATTAATTTTACGTTTGTTAAATTCCTCAGGAGACGTCAATGAAAGAAGATCTGGAACTTTTCAGAGAATTCTATTTCCTTATTTTTACCATGGAACTCCTATGATAGAAGGTCTATAAATCACCGGATTATTCCTTTTTCATATTTTTATTACACCATGTAGTATGGAAATCCTTCTAGAAAATTAGGGAACCTTTCGGTATCAGCTAAAAGAGTATATAAAGAGTCCAGATCAGCTTTCGTGGACAGTTTAGTTTAAAACGTCATCGAAGTAAGTTAAATTGCTTGACAAATATTGGAATTGAAGTTGACAATAAGGAGTTTTTGAATTAAGAGAGTGTGTTTAATATATATATATATATATATATATATATATATATATATATATATATATATATATATATATATATATATGGGGCATTCTTTTTCAAATCAGCCGCCCCATCTGTCCATTTTATTTTTACGAAAAAAAAACTTTACCGGGTATCAAAATTTTCAGTTTGAACTCTAGTTTTTAATGCCGTCTGGTGTTTTTCAAAAATCATCAAACATAACCACAAAATGGAGGTTCTATTAAAATACCTCATAAAAAATAACCTCATTTTCATAAAAAATGCTTTAAAACAAAAACAAAAAAATATATTCTATAGACCGAACTATCATACTCTATGATATTACGACTCGCTGAAGCCGAATCCGCAGTCAGAATAAAGATAGCGAATCTCACTCTTTTTTATAACCTTAAAAAAAATTAAAAATGAAGAAGGTTTAGAAATCGCCAGATTATTCCTTTTTTTTATTTTTATTACACCATGTAGTATAGAAATTCTTCTAGAAAATTAGGGAATCTTCCGATATCGGTCAAAAGAGTATATAAAGAGTTCAGATCGGCTTTCGTGGACAGTTTAGTTTAGTTGTCGAATTAAGTTGAATTATTTGACAAGTGTTAGAATTGAAGTTGACATTAAAAAGTTTTTGAAATAAGAGAGTGTGTTCAAAAATCGGCCGTCAACCATTTTTGTGATACAATCCTTATAATCCTATAGTGGAATGTCTGTATTCTTAATAAATTGTTTAATATTTCTAGCATCTCACAAAAGTTTCACATTTTGATGTATAACACAGACTCATACAGAATGCGTACCAGATGCTTTGGGTAGAAAGAGGAATTTCGGTCTGAAAGATGCAAATTTGCTAAAAGAAATATCGTCATTTGGATGGGTTTCTTTGAAAGAAGCGTATAGTTTTTTCAAACTTAATAATAATAAACGTTTACGTTTTCTTCTCTTTTGCCTTTTTCATTTTTTACAGAAACAATATTTTTCATTGATAGCATCTCTCGACTATTCATATCAATATTGTATAACTTTAAGACATAGTTTGCGGTAGCAAATCTTTCCTCCTTTTTATATATATTTTCTTGCACTTCAATATAAACAATCTTCAGTAAGAATTTTTAATTTTTTAAACTTGAAAATTTACTTTTCAACCCATTGAATATTTCTTCTAAATCTGTTTTTCTTTGAGAACCATTTTTAATTTCGGGGGAAGCACCAGAATAAAGACTTTCAGTTACAATTACTAAATAAATATATTTTTTTCTTTTTCAAGTGAAAATTCTTTTATTTATTTATTTATATTTCTTTTGGTATAATGATCATTTATTTCATTTTTATTGCCACAGAAGTTTCAGTTCGAATGGCTGTGTTGTGACCGCTGGATATTTTTTTTATAATAAACAAATGCTTTAAAAACTTTTTATAGACAGAGCAAATAATCCATTGTCTTTATTGAAAACGTTTATTTCTTATTCAACAGAACATGATTTCCAGGATTTTTATAATAGATTACGATAAAAATCATGTAGTACAACGTATTTTCACAAAGCAGTGCGAATAATCCACGTTTAAAGTATATTATGGTAATTTTCCTCTCGCATGTACTATGATTTTTATGGAAAATTTTTTCCCGTGGATTGGATTAAAAATAAAAATTTGGTGTGTCAAAACTTTGGAACTGATGTTTATTCAATATTTTTTAAATAATTTTTTGTAAAAATAACGGGTTTTCTAGTCCCACATCGAATGTCTTTCCAGATGGTATATAGGGGCATACCTCCAAAAAAAGAGGTACTGAGGAATTAAACTCTCAGGGCAAACCAAAACTAGCTTCATTAACTGCTATTCCAATAACGTATCTTAGAGTCGAAAATCAATCGAATTTACGATCCGCCATTTTGAATTTTGCAAATCTGACTTCGGAATAGTAATCAGCGACCCGAAAACTCCTGTATACCAAATTTGACATTAATATGTTGATTTTTCCAAAATCTCGTCCGCCATATGGGATCCGCCATATTGGTTCCGTCATTTTGAATTCTACTAATTTGACTTTATATTCGATCTCGAAAACCCCCATATACAAAACTTGCTTAATTCTATGCATTTTTTGAAAATATCCGTTTTTTAAGTTTTTTTTAAGGTTAGAAAAAAATAAGACTAGCTATCGCAATTCTCACAGTGAATTTGGATCCAGCGAGTCGAAATACCATAAAGTGTGTTGATTTGACTAAAAGAGCTTTCTTTTTATTTTCGTTTTAAAGCATTTTTTGTTAAAAAAAGGTATGTCTTAATAGAAGCGCCATTTCGGGGTTATGTCTAATGATTTTTGAAAAACACCAGACGGCATTAAAAACTAGAGTTCAAAACTGATTTTAAAAAAGAATGCCCCGTATATATATATATATATATATATATATATATATATATATATATATATATATATATATATATATATATATATTGTGACGACTAAGGTGGTAGTCGCGCTCAGCTCGTCGCAGGAACACTCTCGCGCTATACTCACCCGCACAAAATTTTACCCGGTTTGAAAATAAAATTTAATTTGATTAATGTAGGAAACTTAGTTTATTTATTATTTCAGAATTTATTTATTTATAAAATTTTCCAAAAATTTTGCTAAAGTTTAATTAAAAATATTTATTGTTTGTTTGTTGGGCGCCAGGTAAAAAATAATTATAATAAATTACAATTATTTCTTACCAATTTAGAAAATATTTCAGTTTTCAAAATTTTTTAATATTCAAAATATTCTACAGATATATATAAATATATATATATATATATTTATATATATCTATATATATATATATATATATATATATATATATATATATATATAAATATATATAATTATATATATATATATATATATATATATATATATATATATATAAATATATATATATATATATATATATATATATATATATATATATATATATATATATATATATATATATATATATATATATATATATATATATGTGAGTTCCTACCTGTTAATTTGACTCTCTTCTCAGGTGAGTTCAGATTTTTAAAGATTACACTCAGATAATCAATACATAAATAGATTAAAACACAATATAAATATTTTATTCAACGATTAATAAATGGCACAATTTTCAACAATTCTGGATGAAATTATATGAACAATGCTATAATATTTCATGCAACTATATTTCTTAGCAATATTGTCATTTATTTATTTCAATGTACCACGCAGCGTCTTTTCTAACAACCTGTATCACTTCTTGGCAATGTTTTATTATT